>JANEYF010002702.1:465000-578307 GCA_029963845.1 Rhamnusium bicolor | reverse complement strand
TCCATAAATTATTTTAAATTGCATAATTAATATCATAATTAATTAACATCGTAAGAGTGATTTTTCTTACCTTAAATTCATTATAAAATTGAATGAGTTAAACTAGAATTTATTACTTACAGAGTAAGTATTTTTTTTATTAAGTATCATTTCCGCTATTTTTCTCTTAACTATTTTTCTTATCAAGAAATGTATAACTCAAACCTTTTGGTTAAGTTGTTATCTGTGGGTAATTTTCTCCTCTAGAAAATTAACCGAGTTGTGATTATTTTTAAGTAATTGCATTAGTTGATTTCAGTTACTGTTTATACACAGTAGTCATTTTTTTCTTTTGCGATTGTATTTTTTTGTTGAACCGTACTTCACCTATACATATTTTCTGTATTTGTTGCTATAAATTTTGACTGGTAATGTTTCTTTTATGCACGAGACCGAGAAGAAGGTTCAGCCATAAATCCCACCAGTAATTATTTGCTTGTTGGAATAACAATTTAGACTAGCAGTATCCGTTGTTTCCCTAGGAGTCTGTATCTCATATATCCTCACCAGGAAGCTGTCCGCCGAGCTATAGTTCGGGAAGGAGCCAGGAGATCAAACTGGAGAGATTTCATCAGCCTAGGATTTGATAAGGTACGGTACCAACATTCTAAATTTCACAATTTTTCTTTATAAGTGATACTTTATTTAAACTACAGTAATTAATCTCCATTTCACATCTCGTTGGTAAATAAAGCCAAAAGCCTATTTTATAATATTTATCAACATTTAACAACTGTCCTGACCTACGAACCCACCGGAATTATTAAGCCATCGACAGGCAATATAAAAATTTAACCAATTGGACCGCTAATTGTTTATGAGAGCCCTAATAAAACAGGTAGGTAATTATAAATCTTAGAGGGACTTAATAATATTAATATAAATTATATAATATATAATTTATTAACAACAATATTATTGTTGTGGTTATATGTATAACGTATTTGGTTGGAACCATAGAAATAAAACGATGTAGCATAAAACATTCAATCCACCAATGTGCCACCCTTTGCACTTCAAATACATGCAATCATCATAATCATCAAGTACAGACTTGCAACATTTGTTTGTGCTGTGGATGGCTAGTTTTTAACTCAGTCTCATCGAAGTTAGTGGGTGCTCACTGCTGCTTTATTATCTCTTGCCCCATGTTTAAGGAAAGTTCCTGTTATATTTTCCCGCAATAATTGATGACTTACTATTTCTGATACTTAATGAGTTTGTCTGTTTTAAAGAAGTGGTATGTTTTTAATGAAATAGATATTTGTGTATTAAGAGCGCAAAGTGATATATTGTCGCTCTTAGCGAGAAGTTAGACGCGCGACGCGTAGCGGAGTGAATTTTCACGTAAAGACATTTTTATTGTACGAGAACGATCTTAAAATCACGCGCTGGTCACAAAATTGTCGACATCTGTCAAATACCCTCAATGCTTACTTTTATGTCAAAAGTCGCAGATACACTAGACGTTTATTTATTATGGTTTCCATGGTAACTAAGTGTTTACTTTGTCGCTCGGAGAACGACAAAGAAGAAAAAACGCTCGCTCCTCGGAAAAGTGCAACTTTGCGCTTTCTTTTGGAAGCGCAAAGTTGCACTTTTCGCTCAGTTATAGAAAAAATATTTTTTTAGGTTTACTTTTATCAATTAATTTGTTTCCTAAATGTCTAAATTAAAAAAAAATCTTTTTTTTATTTATACTTTAGTTTCAACAGAAATTTTTAGGTAAATTTTTTGGAAATATTCCCGGTAATTTTTTCAATGCTTCTTTCCCAGGAATTTATCCATCACTAGTTTCCACAAACACCGAATACAATACTCGACTCACGTTTCGCCAATCAAGTTGATATTATCTGCTAATAATAAAAAAACCGACTTTTTGAGTGTGTCTTTTTTACTCATCTCCAGATGAACTGCACGTCAAATATTTTATTCGGTGTCCTGGCGGAAACTAGTTCACTGAGATAACATGAGAAAACTAACGAAAATCTACTGCACGGGTGATTCATGAACATTTACTTTGGGTGTTTATTACGTGGTAACAGTCTGAAAAGGAAACAGATTATTCGGTAACTCAGAATTAAAAGAATATGTTTCCCGTTTTTCTAATTATTTCAATTTCTCAAAAAGATATATAAAAACTGTAAAAGTAAATATATTTTTCAATAAAAGCCATACCTTTGAATTTGAGAGCATAAATTAAAATGTTTTCGATTTCGTATACTTAATTGTAATTTGATTGCATTTAAAATATCATAATTGGAAATCAATTCTCATTTAGTAAAAAAATTTACATTTAAACAAAACTTATATTTAAAAACTTTAAGTGCAGGGTCGGACATAACAAAAGGAAATGTCATGTTATGTTGCATATATTTAACTTTCCTATATTTAAGTATTCCAAAATTTATAGTGAGGGACAAAAGAATATAAGCAATAAATATTTTATGCCTTGTAATAAAAGCAAAAGATTGAGCTTATATGCATATGAGCTATAAACCTTAAAGTACCACATAAAACTGAAAATTTGTGAAAATATAATAGATACATTACATGTATAAGAAATATCATAAAATGATTGCCTTTGAATTAAATGTTAGAATAAAATAGTTTACTAAATGAATAGCTATTTATATTAGTGCGAAAATGTTAAAGGCACTTCTGGAATTCATAAATTCAGTATAGTATTTACTGTGCTCATATAGTATACAGATCGAACCAGACCTCTGGATACACGGCTCGAGGTATACGCAGTTTACAGTCGCCCGTCTGTTGCCAGCACGATGGGGCAATCGCAGTCATTACCACCTAAAAACAAGACCTCAGTCTATGGTGTGATGTCACAACTGCTAGTCTCAGCCGAGCCAGCATAATTAGCCGTGGGTACTGTAGAAACGAACAATAAACAGTGCCAAGTTATTGGTAGCATTTAGTAAGAGTAAAAACCTGGTTGCCAGTCGTGAACTGAGCCCTTATCGCATCCATTAGTTTTTTTGCGCGTGTTAAACTATTGTAAAAATGAATATAAGATTTTAAGAATTTGGAAAATTGTGACCTGACTAAAATATGGTTTGAAAAAGTTAGAACTGTTTTTTTGAAGTGAAGAAAGTAAAATGTGTTATATTATATCGAAATGATGAATTATCAATTATCACCAGCCGTTGTATAAGCCGTTACGGCTTATACAATTTAATTTTTAGAAAACATATACCTACGTGCACTTATTTTTATTTATAATTTACCTACCAATGAATTGCAAATATATTACCAAAATTTTGCTACTACCAAAATATTGAACTGCAAAAACTTGTATCAGGCTGTTTTAATAATTTTGTCTGTTAATATGTTCAATGTTTGTTCCTTAATTTTTCCTAAATGGTCAGTAGTTTTGTCACAACAAACCCTCTCTTATGAATAATGAAAAATTCTGCCTCATAGCCTTGTAGTAATTTATTAAAAAAATGTAAACAGATGAGACAATTTCTACTACTTTTTGCGAGGAAATAAAAAACCTTCTCGACTTAAATTTATAATGAGGCTATAATTATTATAAATTATGCAACAGTATAAGAAAGTTGGTCCTAGAATATACATATGTTAATTTAAATATTGTGGCTTTGTCCTTATCATGAATATTATATGTACCTACCTTCCTAAATTGGCAGTGTTTAGAATATTCAAAAATTCTTCTTAATTTTTATAGCTGATAGAATTTTGCAGATATAAATATATACCTTTTCACTTTCCTGAAGGGCTTGAACAAATTCAGCTTTTTCAGTTACCCGATGATTGAATCGCACATATTTTAAAGCATTTTGGAGGTGTATATTCTGTTCTTGGAATAGCAGAAATCCATTTTTTACACAAACTTACAACATTCGGAGAAGAAAACGCAAATACGTACTTTCCACCCATTCACATAATTTGCAAGATCAATCAATATACATAGATCGAAACCGGTCAATTATGATTATCCACTAATTTTGGCGTCATATAATTTACAATCCGGTACACTGCATTTATACGGCATGTTTACGAACTTCAACACTGATAATTTAATTAAACAAACACTAATTATAGCGTGAGGACTCTCGGAAAAACAAATAATAAGCTAGAATGTACTTAATCCACAATTAACATGTGTAAATAACTGTACTCATATACTACAAACGTGCAACTGCGTGATAGAATCTCGAATAGCCAGCCCAGGCCCAACGGGTTTATGTAGACGCATCAGCTCTGAGGTCTTGTTTTTAGGTAGTAATGTCGCAGCGCGATTGTCAGAAGAGGCTTTTACAGTAGGTTAGGTTATTGCCTTGCTCAAGAAGGAGATCTTTTTGAGCATCTAATTTGAATTAATTATTAATTATTTATTTACGTATTTTTTTTTAGTGTTGATATTATTTTTCTTTATTATTTATGAGAATATTAATTTATATTTTTAGAAATACTTTTTGTTTCGAAAAAAAAAATTAATATTTGATTGTGTGAGAATATTAATTTATATTTTTTTAAATACTTTTTTTTGTTTAAAGGAAAATGAATATTTGATTGTGTGCTGTTGTGATATTTTTCATAATTTTAGTGTTTTATTATCTGTGCTGCCTCGGAGGAGACTCTGAAATTGTGAAATATTCAGATAATTTTAATAAATACGTTAATACGGATAGATTTCTTTAGATGAACGAGCAACACTCCACCGTAGCTTTAACGCTATTGAAATCTGATTTGCCTCGTATGCTCCTCCCAGCAAGCACCCTGATGCAATTTTCGTTCGGACTTCACATTCAGGCGGGAAACTGTAAACTGTGCATAGAGCCAGTCATGTATCTAGTGGTTAGACTCGATCTGTGTACTACTTTGTACGATTTACATAAAAAATAGTTTAGTAGTATTTAATACACATACAACAAAGGGCCGCCTAGTAGCATTTACTTCAGTAGAGTGAAGTTGTTGATTGAGGAACTTCTAGGATTGAGGAATTTAATTGCGAAAATATGACTGCTTTTATGAACCTGCCTGCTAGAAAAATGTACAACAAGGGAAAACATACAATGAAGATGTATATTGTAAATTATTCAGGTATTTACAATAAATTTTGCCGTTTAAATAAAAAAATTAAAGTACAGCATGTAATTTTTATAAAATGCTTCCTCATGTTCAACAGAGAATATACAGATTGTGTTGCCAATCATTTTGTTGGTAATACCTTAGAAATAAGAAAATGAAAGCGTTTCTGTTCTTCTTTTTCATTTTGGGAGTCATTCTCTTATCAATCAAAATTTTACACTCCTAACAAAACACAATTGCTAAATTCTTTCCTCACCTATTTCTTGTTCCATTTGAGAATTAGAATCACTCATAATTAAAGTAGTAGTGAGAGGTATGTGAAACTTCTCATATGGTCAAAATGCTACTATCCGACCGCCATCGTAGATGTCTCTGTGGTAGATAGCTACTTGCAAAGCAAGTACTGAGAGCGGCAACCTCTAGCCCAGGTGGACTAAACTACTGTTATTAAATATGATTTGAACGAAACAATTACTCAGCGGGCAAATACCCCGACCTGCATTGGTTTATACATTCAACTCATGATAGATCGGTAGCTAATATCATTTGTCAATTTCTAACCAGACAGACCGGTTTCGAACTTATTAGTTCTCCTCAGTATGCCATAGGTTATGGAACAGACAAATGATAGTGGCCAACCTGCTAGTCATATACTGACTAAGGTAAATTGAGTAGTGGTGAGAGGTGTGTGAAACTGCTCATATGATCCAAATGCTACTATCCGACCGACATCATAGATGTCTCTGTGGTGGATAGCGACTTGCGAAGTAAGTACCGAGAGCGGCGACCTCTAGCCCAGGTGAACTAAACTATTATTAAATATGATTTGAACGAAACAACTACTCAGCGGGCAAATATCCCGACCTGCACTGGATTATACCTTCTTGATAAAATTATTGTTAATTTTACTAATCTATTTATTGCTATATATCAATGATGTATATGATATATTTTTGAAAAGCATGCCCAGTTCATTTTTACTTTCTTATACCTAATATAAGGAAGTATAGTAATCGTGATTTTTTTCGACCTCGAGATTTTGATTAATATATACGTTTTGAACCCTCCTGAATCCATTTTGACTATTTTCCGAATGATGTCTGTCGATGCTTGCGTGCGTGTGTGTGTGTATATGTGTATCCGCGATAACTCAAAAAATACTAATGAGAGACTTCCCAAATTAGGCAGTTAAGATTGTCAACAATATTTTAAGTGACACATTAAATTTGGTGAATGTGGTACCATCAGAAGAGACATAATGAATGAAAGAAGAAAAAAGGTACAGTTTCGGGAAAAAAAATTAATAATTTTTGTTGCATTTTTGAACGAATCTCAACTAATTATAATGAAAAAACAACTGTCTGAAGTATCGCGATAGCAGCCACAGTTTTTAAGATAAAGCTTTCAAATTTGGTACACATGTTCTAAAGGCCAAAGACAATGACAAATTCGATAATGAGCAAAATTGGTCAGCCGGAAGGAGATCCACTGGACAAAAACTTTTTTGTTTTTGCCTTTAAAAAAAATATATTCTTGATTAAAGGTTATAAATCATGTCTACTATATCAAGCCAATAAAATATCCAATTCCAAGTACATAAATAAAGCTGATGTAAACTAAAAATTTTTACACATTTGATCTCATAAAATGGAGTTAGGAACAAATTATTAAAATATATGACATGAATTATTATTGACAGTATCGAATGACGCTGAAAATTAATCATTTAAAAATTTTAATGAAACGCTATTAAAATTTAATTGAGGTAAGTGAAGAATTAAATAGAATGATTTTTTTACATCAGAATGATATATACTGGTATAAGAAAGTTATGTGCTGGCCATATCAGATATTTTTCTTTTATGGGGGTGGTCAAATCATCCCGTGTTAAGAACCAACAGTAATCAGTAATCACCCATCATGGCTGGATCCCATCATCCATGATAAGGAATTTCCATTGCTCTGATATCATTCTCCTTGCTCGTGGCTTACTGCTCGCAAATTTTCAGGAAAAAATTTAAGTGAGAATGCAGAAAATGAATTACGACATACGGCAACCAAGCGTTTGATATGAATCTTATAGTTCGCTTAATAGTTCCTTGTAGTTCTCATCCTTCTTGTTCCCAAAAAACCCCCTGACTATGCTTACAAATGAGTTCCAAGCTCTGAGTTCCTGTCTGTTGAGTGTTTCTTTAAAATCTGTATCGCCAAGCAATTTTCTACTTTTCAATTTTCTAACCAATAAAAATGCCTTGGGGGGAAAAAGTTCTCTTAAGTATTTAAATTCTTCACCCTCTTTATTCATAGCCTTCACACAATTGTTCATTAGCCCAAGTTTAAAATCAAGAGGTGGCAAATGACCATTTTAAAAACTGACAAGATGCACATATTTAATATTACTAGTTTCTGGTTCAAATCCAGCCAAATTATTATCACATAATGTTTTTTTTACTGCACGACTGTCCAACAAACAAAGAATATAGCAGTATTTTGTAAAGCCACCTTGAAGCCCTACTAAAATGTCTATTACTTTTATATCCCCACATATTTACCATTTGTATTTGTTGTAATTAATTTTAATCAAACTGGTGTTCATACTGTCATAAACCTCTTTCATTGTTACTGAAAGGGCAGTTAGTATAGATGGTTTTAAATTTCCATTATGTAGTAATACTGCTTTTGAACTGTATTTGGAGGAATCTATGATTAAGCGCCACTCAGAAGGGGTATGCTCGATTTTAAGTTCCTGTATTAAACCATCAATATCAATACACGCGCATAGTGAATTTTCCATATTATAAAATGCAGAAAGTTTTTTGCTTGAGCTTGCGTTTTATGACTTTGACGAATACACGTCGGTCGGTTTTTCTCAGATAATGCTATAATTTTATTATCATTGTGAGAAACAATGATAAGAGAGTGAGAACTCTTCCCCGTGTACATCTGCAATTTTGATACTTATTTTCATTTTTATCTTTTTACCATTTTGGTATTTTTATAATTTCATTATTTTTTAAGTGTAATATTTTAGTCCTGTTTTTTATTTTACACCTATATAATTAGTAATTCTTTTTCTTTTTTATTGTTATTTCTAATTCTGTTAATGAAGTCTACTTATCAAATATCTCTTATTTTCTAGATTTGTACTTTTTCATATTTTACGTGTATGTACATGTATCTATGTGTTTGTATGTATACACCTATTTTTCATGTTTTTTATGTCCTGTCAAAACACTATTGTGTATTTTTGTGACCAATAAAGATCTTATCTTATCTTATAAAAACAGTAGTGTGAACTATGTTACAAAAATTGTGTTGGACAGTGTAATTATTGCATTAAAAAGTCTGTGAGACTGAGAGATTTTTTTTAAATTACAACTAAATGCACATACAATCCCATTTTTCATATTTAGCCACTCGGTTCTCACAGACAATCAGTAATTCAAATCTACCGTCACGTGCAAAATTAATTATAATTAATTATAAACAAAACCATTTAATTATTGATAACAACAATGAGAAACTACATTTGCTGTATTCAAATGTATAAACTAGTAACAAAATTTCATCGACAGGTATAATCAATCACATCAAACTCGAGCTCGATTTTGAGTTTTGGTCAACAAAAATCTCGATGTGACACAACTCACAACTGATATATGAAACAAAGCGGAAGTTCTGACAGGCCTAATATAATTTTATTGTCTGTCACACCCTCTAATATCATCTGATTTGTGGTCATGAAAATGATATATACGATATCGAAGTGTAATGGACGGTTCATAATATCAAGATTAAAACAACAGAATTACAACAAGAATTCAAGAATTAATATTATTAATTTTGCTGTAAAATATATATTGATATGGATTATTTGAACAATTTTATGACATTATTTTAAAGTTTCTCATAAATGAGTTTTAATATTGAGAATGAATGGAGTGGTACTTTAATTTTAAAGCCATTTTAATGTCTTTATGTGTAAAAGTAATCTTTACACTTTAATGAACAATCTTGTTATTTTCTGTTCGCAGAGAAATGGGAGAAGAATCTTTTAAAACAACACAATGAAAGAGAATGGTATGCTACAGTGTAAGAGAAATTATTGCATATTAAAAATATATTAAGAACACACAATGGATTCTGGAGTGGGTTGGAACCTTTGATGTGAAGATAACACTGACGTAGTTTTCCACGAAACACCAAAACACTATATACTGCGCTCGACGCGCGTTTCGCCAACCAAGTTGGCATCATCTGGAGATGATTAAAACTAAACTTATGCTAACAATCTACCCTATTTATACCTAAACTATCGTCATGGTTCACCGAACCGTCACAGTTCGGTGAACCATGACCCACTAACCAATAAAGCGGGCTATTTGGGATAAGCCTTCTGTCACTATTCATACTATTTTTACACTTTATGATTTCCAAGCTTTCAAATGCATTCAGCTGTCTAGTATTTGTTACATTCCTAATTAATCTTAAATTGCTAATATCTATTTTACGGTTGTTCTCAAACGCATGTTGGGCTACACTAGACTTATCTGTTCTACCATATTTGAGATGGGCCATATGCTCTTTGAATCTAGTTTGAATTGATCGTCTAGTCTGTCCAACATATTTTTGATTACAGTCCTTACAGCTAATTTCGTAAGAGGATTGGTTTAAAAATATACAATTTTTTGGATTTGTAAAAACATAATACATTTTTCATAAATAAGTAAAACAATTTCTGAAAATTATATATACACATTATAGCTAAAACTTCCTATGCTAATTAGTGGGATACTGAAAACGGTAACGCCATTGAACAAATACTTCTACTATTACATTTAATATTCAAATAACGTCGTTGTTGATGAAGATACGAACAACGGTCAGAAGATAAGTGGTTATATGTTTTATTTGCATTTCAGGAAATTCCTCATACTAGCTTAAGGCAAGAAGGTTTAGTAATAAAAAAAGTAAACTGACATCCTTACAAAGTGCAAGAACTACTAGAAGATGACTTCCATCAAACAGTTTAATTCTGCAAAACTATGATGGACAAAAGTGACTGGGATCCCATGTTCTATAAACGATTTATTTTTCCATACGACACTACGTTTCTCCTGAACGGTCAAATTAAATGTCAGATTTGTCGGTACTGAACAACTGAAAATCCCCCTTGCATGCAAAAGTATCACACCCAGTACCCACAAAATGTCAATGTTTAGGCTGGCAACAATAGAATTATATGATTTTTTACTTTTTTAAGTATACCATAACAGGATCTCTGTATTTATATTTTTTTGCAAGAGGATCTACCGGATCTACTGCCAACTTTGAGTCGCTTATTTCTTTCATAGGGAGGCTTAATGATATCAACACTATGGGGCGCCACCTCAATTTGCGGTCGTGATACATCGTCATTACATAGATGACATTTTTCGAGATCGACAGATAGATCGAAAAGGAACAATTGAATGGTCACCTAGATCTTCAGACTTGACACCTCTGGATTTGTTTTATGGGGATATTTAAAAAATAAAGTTTATTTTAATATACAAATTATCAACTTTAAAGGAACGTATTAGAAAGGCAATTTTAAAAAATAACTCTGGAAGTGATAGAATTCAAGAAGAATTTACTTTTCTCTACTTCTCTCTCACTGTATTCTTGCTGAAGGTCAACAGTTTGAACATTTATTGTGGTAAAAATTTATTTCTAGTAAAATTTCATTTTAGAGAAAATATTGGATTTTTGTTTTATTTTTTACAAAAAAATTTGCATGATTAATCATTGTTAATTTGTTTTATTTTTTGCTAACAAATTTTGTGGTTCTTTGACGATCATATATTATTTTCGGATATCGTAATGTTATCTACCATTAACCAATTTTCTTTTGTTTTTTTTTCTTGAATATTTGTTATTTTTAAGACTGGGAAGTTGAATATTCAAATACCTATTTTAAATTCGGACAATTTGAAACTACGTGATTTTATGTGAAAGCATCTATTTAATAGATTAAAGCCAGATATTTTAGTAGCCCTACTTAATTTATTGATGACAATTCGACAACACTATTTAATTACATTATGGCAATGCCTGTTTTCTTGACATTCCTTTGTATGTTCAAGAAAACTACCTGTTCAAGTTCATCTGTATTATTTTTATTAAAAATAAATTATTATGTGTATAATAAGTAACACATATACAGGTTGTGTACTGAATCATTAGACGTAGTACATTGAAGACTGAAAATTGGCATCGTGTCGTTGCCAGTATGGACTGTCAACCTCAGGACAGATAGATGGAAAAAAAATTATCTTCTTTACATTGTAAAATTGCCATTTAAGAGACCCATGTCTAATGATTCAGTACACAACCTGTATATGTAGGTGGATATAAGAAAATTAATATTCCAGAAACATGTTTTAAAACTAAACAAGGAAGAAAAAATATATCTTCAAATAATTTGATGTTTCCTGCGGGAATGTCGTACTCATTTTACGATCGTTTTGTAATAGGCTTAGAAAATAAAGGTTATTTTCATGTTTATGCATTCTGTAGATTATCTCCATAAAAAAACGGATAAAAGGAAATGCGCCTTGTTTAAAGCTTTGTCTAAAGGTGACAAGATAATAGCGTCGGCACCTTCTTACCCTTCTCATGCAGCACTACACTTGATTTACATATATTTTATAATATCTGAAAATGTTCAAACTGAAATAATTTAAAACAAGATTCAATATTGCCTATTTATTTGGGGCAAAATATACACAAACGCTAGTCAATTTTTTAAAGAACTATAAGAGGTCTTGACTGAATTTGGTTCAATATTAAAAATCATATTAGGACCAACTCCCTGGAAGATATTTATTGTCAAACACAGTACCGCAACACTACTAGTCTTACTCTCCACGAAGCCACAACTTTGAGATTTAACACGCCTCCATAAAAAGATGTAATTTAGGACCATATCGGGGGTTCCAGCTAGCCATAAAATGGTTCCCCCATTCATTCAATAAACTGTCTGAAAATGTATTATTTAGGTATTACTAAAATAAAACACTATTATGGGCAGGACAATCATCTTGTTGAAACCAGATCTCGTTACATATTGACCCTGTTATCTATTGGGTTAGCAAAAATATTAATATTTTAATTATTTAATTAATTTCCTCCTAACATACCACCCCATACATTTAAGTTTTAGGGATTTGAGGTCGTAACTCTAAAAATCCATTAAGATCTTCCCGCAATCAATAACGAACAATTAGATGGTTATATCGACCATGTAATTCAAATGTCGGATCATCAGTAAAAATAATATTTTTGATGAAATTTTCATCATTGTTCACTATTTCCACTACATGTTCATAAAACTTCAATCGTCTGAAATTCTTCTTACTTTATGTGTTTTTCTCAATTTGTATGATCGGTAACCATTCTCCTTGAGAATCCTTCTTACTGTCCAATCTACAATTTACGCAATTTCTTTGGAAGAAATACTAGGATTTTCATTGACGGCAACTTATTATTTCTGTCATTTCATTATCATTTAGTTTCTGGGAGAAACGTATCCATGTTTTTCGAAATTTTGTGTGATATAATTAATAGCTGATCATGAAGGAGATATCCTATTTTCATATGTGTCAAATATGTCTTTAATTTCACAAATATCACTGGGAATTCTACACCCAATCCACAAAAAAAGGCGGCTCACTAGAATATGGCAATTACAAAGACATTATAAACGACCTGAAAACTACACTAGAAAGGTCGTTGCCAGTGCGGATTCATCTCTGGACAATCAGCAAATAGACCAAATACACTCATACTCCCAATCTGTTTGTGGATTTTAAGGCAGCATATACGTAAAAAGAACGGAATTATATGAAGCAATTAGTTTAGTATATCAATAATGCTTATTTGATTAACAAAAATGACAATGAGATAATCACACATGCGTCAAAATACTCTCCGTGATTAATTCCAACGATTTCGTTAATAAGGTGAAAAATATTCAGTTGCAAGATGGTGAAACTTTGATCTCCTTTGACATTTGTTCATTGTTTCCAAGTGTTCCAATACCACAGACCTTGAATTATCTTAAGGATCTACTCGAATTAAAAATTCTTAGTCAAGATGTAGTAAAATAATATCTTAAACTCACTAAACTTTGCTTGAAACAAAATTGTTTTCGATTCAACGATAATTTCTTCGAACAACATGAAGGAACAGCAATGGGTAACTCTTTATCACCATTCATTGCCAGTCTCTTCATGAACAGAATCGAGACGGAAGAAAAAGAAGAAGTCGAGTATTTCCCCAGGGTTTGGCTTAGGTGTGGATGATATTTTTTGTAGGGTTCGATACAAAAGTCGCTGATATTGATGACTTTGTATCTAAATTAAACAATCGTTTTGCGTTAGTTAAATTCACATATGAAACTGAAAACTCATTTTTAGATATATTAATAATTAGAAATAGTGAAGATAATTTAGAATTTGACATATTCAGAAAAGATACCAGTACTCTAAGATATATCCCTAAGGAATCTTACCATTGTGCTCAACACAAAGTGACGAGTTTTAATTTTCTAGTCCATCGTCTATTAAGCTTCCCCTTCAATAAGGAGAGGTTTGAAAAAGAAAAGGCATTGTTTACGGATATAGCTGCGAGTAATGGATATTCTGTAAGTTTAATTGATAAATGAATTAGGAAACGAAAGTTTAAAGAGTCGCTTCGAAATTCCTCGACCTTTCAAAAAAGAAAGAGAAAATCCGAAATTTGTATCAATTCCATTCGATCTTCGATTCACCCGTGGTATTGGTAAGATTTTTAAAGATGTGGGTATAACAGTGGTTCATTCATCGGAAAACAAACCACAACAACTTTTAGGCAATCCAAAAGATAAAATTGAAACAAACGAAAAGTCGGGGATTTACGAAATTAGCTGTAAAGACTGTAATCAAAAATATGTTGGACAGACTAGATGATCACTTCAAACTAGATTCAAAGAGCATATGGCCCATCTCAAATATGGTAGAACAGATAAGTCTAGTGTAGCCCAACATGCGTTTGAGAACAACCATAAAATAGATATTAGCAATTTAAGATTAATTAGGAATGTAACAAATACTAGACAGCTGGATGCATTTGAAAGCATGGAAATTACAAAGTGTAAAAATAGTATGAATAGTGACAGAGGGCCTATCCCAAATTGCCCGCTTTATTGGTTAGTGGGTCACAGTTCACCGAACCGTGACGGTACGGTGAACCATGACAATAATTTAGGTATAAATAGGGTAGATTGTTAGCATAAGTTTAGTTTTAATCATCTCCAGATGATGCCAACTTGCTTGGTGAAACGCGCGTCGAGTGCAGTATATAGTGTTGGTGTTTCGTGGAAAACTACGTCAGTGTTGACAAAATATAAGGTAAATACTCCGACAGCTTCGAGGTAAATGAGGGACTAAGACAAGGGGACGCGCTGGTGTGCCTGTTATTCAAAATTGCCTTGGAAAAATGCATTAATAGATGCGAATATTAACAGAACGGGCACAATATACAACAATTCCAATTTTTTAAAACGGATAAAACGAATGGGGAAAATCAAATAAATATTAGTTGCAAAAATTTGCCTACAACCCACTATGCAAAAAGTAGTAGCAGGCGAATGCAGCTTCTAAAACGTTAATAAGTTTATATACCTAGTTTTCCTCATCAACTCGACAAACATCGTCAGCGAGGAAATATAACGTCGCATTACACTGACGAGTCGATGCTATTTCGGGCTTTAGAAATATCTTAAGTCACAGATTCTAAAGAGAAGAACTAAATTCACCATTTATAATACCCTTTTTAGGTCTACCTTAACGTATGGAGCAGAAACGTGGAACTTAAATCAATGGTGGATGGACGAAGTAGAAAAAGATGCCAGAATCCTAGAAATGCGAGAATGACAAATGATAGCTAGAGATATATCCATTTTATTACACTAATAATGTATTCTGTTTAAAAATAACCTTGTGTATATCCTGTTGCTGAAAGCGAAATAACGATGTTAAGTAGCCAGTTGTCTCTCAATCCGCAGTGCCGGTTTTGCCTATAAGCTGAGTAAGCGCCAGCTTAGGGCCTCGCATTTGGGGGGGCCTCGGATTTCATATGCGCGTTTATTTTATTAGAAGAGAAAGCCTCAACAAAAAACAAGAAAATCTGACATCTGACGCAATAGCTCGCGAGCCGGCACAACCGCACTGCATTTGTTTGAGTTATGCGTCGGCAAGCAAGATCCGTATAGACTAGGTTGTCTCGCGGCTTAGAAACGTCATAGGTTTGCCAATATTTGCGTGATTAGCCAGGCGTTTTATGGACCAACACACTAGTGACGACAGGTACGAGGCAACCTCTAGTCTATACAGACCTTGCTAATGCGATATGTGGGCAGCGGGTAATGACAATCTGTGAAACGAGTTACCGATTTGTTTAGTTTCTTGCGAATAACTTGCTAACAGCGACGGTCCGGACCATAGTTGAACGTTAAACTGGATGAATGCGAGTTTCACATTATTTTTAGTTATCTACCTTAAATGAAACGATCATTTGAATCTGGCGCATCCAAACGCTGTTGTGAAAATTATTATAATCTTAATTCAAGTAAAAAAGTAAAAGGGCCTCAAAAATACTTAGCGCTTAGGGCCTCCGGTTACCTAAAACCGGTCCTGTCAATCCGCACCATTCAACTTATTTCCTTGATAACGTTCACTCTTAAATTCGTCACATAACTATGTATGTTTCTAGTTCTATGCTGCAATCTGCGTAAAAATCCAAACTTTTACATTTCAATTCATAATCACTTTCTTCCACTAAAGGGTTTTTCAATAAGAGCGCAATACTTGAAAGTTCAATAAAACATGGTTTTCTGTAGCAAAGTATTGAAATATTTATTGAGTTATAATGTAGACATTTGGGAGTTTTGTATTTAACAACATATCTGGTAAATGGCCGTCACGGCTTTGCTGGCACATGCGTACTCTTTAAGCGAAATTCCGAATAACGGTGTTGCATACATGTGACGGTATTTCGTTGATATGGCGTCTAATTTCGGCCTTCAATGCTTCGGTGTTCACGGGCGTTGGTAGAAACCTGTGACTTCAGATAACCCCACAGACAGTCCAAAGGTGTTAAATCGCAAGAGCGTGGCGGCCGATTCTGGTCACCAAACCGAGACTCGTGCAAGACCGTCAATGTTTCACGGGCGGTATGGCAAATGGCACCGTCCTGCTGAAACCACATGTCGTCGAGAGCAATATCTTCCAATTGAGGCACAAAAAACTGGGTTATCTTAGCACGATAACGTTCGCCATTCACCGTTACTCCAGATCACAATGCACGCCAAACAGTGACACGTTTTGGATGCATTACTTTCTCATTATTCGGCGATTTTCTGAGCCACAAATGCCTCATCACTGAAAATGATTTTGTCCGCAAAATCGGCATTTACTTGATGTTCAAGGATCCTATTGGTGAACTCTCTTAGCTGTGCATCGTCTGTTGGCAGAAGTTGTTGAGTCAATTGGACTTTGTAGGCATGGAGATGCAAATCTTTAGTGAGAATACACTGAAGAGTGGCTGTTGTAACATCCAATTCTTGTGCACGATGACGAATCGACGTCCCTGGACTCTTGGCCACGTTCTCGCGAACTGCCGTGATGTTTTGTTCTGATCGACCTCTACCAGCTCGTGTCGTGTGTTTTACATTACTAATCGAACCAGTACTTTTGAATTTTTCGATTATTCTTTTCACAGTACATAAATGAGGAACATTATTTCGACCGAAAATTGTGCGCACTTTATGAATCGTGGCAACTTTCACCATTTTGATAATAATGTTTAACAATCAGGGCGCATTGTTTTATCGTGTAGTTTGCTAACTCCCATCTGTCTTCTATCGATCTGGCTTGTCATGATCTTGTGACATCACGACAGCCAAACGAGCGCGCAATTCAAATCTTGCGCACTTATTGAAACACCTTTAGTACTGTGCCAATGGTTTTATGACATATTCAAAGAAATACAATTAGTCATTATTAAAAAAAATACTACTAGAAGAAGAAAGTGGTAATCACGTTTTCAAAATTAAATACATTCCATAACACAATAATGAAAATGACTTGCTGTCATAAATTATAATCTTTAGGAAAAACTTGACCAAAAATTGACCTTTCAATCTAGTCATATCAAGTAGTGTATTCATTATAGAGTTCTACATTGTTAAAATTTAAAAAGTTACAATTGTTACCACTTATTCTGTGTACGTATCCAAGTATTTAGTTATTTCAAAACAATAATACCACATTTCAAATACCTTCTACTTAATGAGTAAACTTGCGCCTAGACCGACACTAAATGTCAAGAAGTTATGTCCGAGGAATTCCTTTGCCAAGAAACCAATATCGAAAAAATTTAAACATGGACTTGTTAAGTATTCAAATGATAATTTTAATTCTGAACCAATAGAAATCGAAGCAAAACTAGTTTTTACCCTATTATTTTGTTTTTATTGTAAATTAAGTTATGATATTCGACAAAAAGTGTTACAGCACAACTATAAGTCTAGAACTGCAACATAAAACTATGAACTGTGGAACAACTCCCATGGTTCTCACAAGGGCTGAAGGAGTTATATTATCTAGCTAGCTGACGGCACCATAAAATCCAAAATGAAACAATGGGACAATCTAAGTTATACCATCAACATCGTACGTACATAGGACTTTCGGACAATAACAAAACAACCTTAATCTATTCAGTTTATTTTTTTGCAGAGCTAAGTAGTTATCCTAATTTTGTTTAATTTTAATACGGCCAGTGTCCAATCTTATATTCAACATTCATGTGACATAATACATGATGCAAATGATCTTGATTTCTACCTCAGACAATAAAATGATTGATGCCACTAGCCAAAAATTAGTTGAATTCAGGACTTGAGGACTCATTAGTTCAAATAAAAAATCAAGGAAAGTAATTTCAATCCTTATTATAAAAGGCTTGAAATTCAAGTTTGATTTGAAATTAATATTTTTGATTTCAAATCAAACTCTAAGATACTAAGATTTAGAAAAAACTTGAAATCAGATAAATAAATTGTGAATAAGTTGATTTTCTACATCAGACATAAATATGCAGTCTCTGAAAAAGTTTAACTACTTCAAATATGCGCCAGTTACATCGGTAGACGTTGAAAGATCTTTTTCACAATATAGGTGGATATTTGTGAAAGACGCCGAAGTGTAACTTCGGATCAATTTAGAACAAATACAAATAATATATCTTTATTCTAATAGCTCGTAGTTACCAGATGAATCTATTTGTGCTAGTGTTACACGCACTAATTAATATATCCACACCTCACATGGGTTATATGAGGTTTGGAACTATTTAGCCGTCATTTAACCTTGAACGTTACGAAATTCACTAAATAAAATTAAGATACTGTATTATTGTGCATGAGAATGGTGATATAGTTCATATCGCCTTGGCATATATTCAAGTACTCCTAAGATGGCTATCTCAACGTGGGCTGAAAGGAAAACTCTCCATTATTGGCAGGATTAGTTCATTCGAAGACGTTTATAAATTACCCTTTGAAATCAAGAACTAAGAAACTTTTAGAGTTAAACAGGGTATATCTGAAAACTGTAACAGGCACTGCCGACTAAACTATCATCTGCATAAACCCGATCTAGCGGAAAATGTCGAGTGCCGTCTATGCCTGGAAGATAATGAGAAGGCAGACCACACCTTATGCACCTCTCCCGCTATGGAGAGAATCCGATTCTCAATATTTGGCAAAGGGCAACTGCCGCTAGAAGATCTGGACACATTTTCACCCAATAAAGTTATTAGTTTCATTAAGAGACTGAACTTATTGTGTGAAATATAATTAGGAGTGAGCCACAATAGGCCTACTGATGGCCGCAGTGGAGGGTCCACAAGAACCCATTCACAAAAACCTAACCTAACCATCATGTCACCTGGATCCGATCCTGGTTTTGATATCATGACGACCTAGGATCCGGGGTCTGAAAATCAGCGTCTTTACATGAAACTAGCTTCTGAATTATATTTCCAGCTCTGAACTGAATAAACTTTGACAGTAATTTATATAATTAGTATTTCAGAAGTTAAAAAGTAAATTCGTATTAAAAAAATTGCCACATAGAACATTAAATTTCAGCTGAAAGGATCCCATCTTCTCACAGCTTTTTAAAACCCTTGATGTCGTTGTTAAAAAGGGGTTGCTAATTAATAAATGTCATCAAATTACGTGTTGGTAATTTCAAGTAGCACAAAAAGCAACCCCTATTATAATGTGTTGATACTTCAATATTTTGATTAGTTAATTTGATTGTGTGCCACGGGAATGTAATCCAAAACAAACAAACAAACAAACTTTAGATTCACCCATGCCATTCCACGTGACGTCGGTTACACGTCGTTCGACCGATGCGTCCATAAGTCCCACGTGATTCAGTTAATTACCAGTTTCCCGAGACGGAAACAATACGGAAACAAACAATAACATACAGCAGCCCTGACCAGGCTCCCACCTACACACGGAGACAAAAAAATCAATCACATATTGACAAGACTGTTATTTACAACTGCAGTGCATTTTTCTAGATTTTAAATTACCGAATTATTCTAAACATTGAAAATTTAAATTTTTATGTAGATCCATATTGAAGGTACAAAAACTGGACTTTTCAATAAACTCTTTGTGTTTTTCTCTATATTCATCGGTAACGGTGGAAAAAGTATTTTAAACTTGTTAAGTGAATATATTAATACGGTGTCCCAAAACATTAGTATACCACTATTTTAAGGGGCACAACTTTCACCTGATACAATAAGTCTCATCAATTATGTTGAATACTTTTTATAAGAAATGATTATTTTCTCATATGAACTAAAGTGTATTCTCAAGAAACGCGAAATTTACTAAAAATCTTACGGTTCTTTACGAAAGCAATTCATGCTACCGCATGTATAGATTGGTATTGGTTTTGACTTGTGTTTATTACACATCCTTAATCCAATTGCCACTCTGTTGTACCAAGCAACTTGAATGTATTCAAGTTAGCTATAGGTTATTTCACTTCTTTTTTTATTATTTATACTATATTTCAATGTATTTTATTACTTTTTTCCATGGTTTAAAAAATTGCCCAAAAAAAATATTAAAGTTGATCACCTGATACAATAAGTCTCATCTATTATGTTGAATATTTTTTAAAAGAAATGATTATTTTCTCATATGAACTAAAGTGTATTCTCAAGAAACGCGAAATTTACCAAAAATCTTACGGTTCTTTACAAAAGCAATTCATGCTACCGCATGTATAGATTGATATTGGTTTTGACTTGTGTTTATTACACATCCTTAATCCAATTGCCACTCTGTTATACCAAGCAACTTGATGTATTCAAGTTAGCTATAGGTCAATTCACTTCTTCTTTTATTATTTATACTCTATTTCAATATATCTTATTACCTTTTTCCATGGCTTAAAAAATTATCCAAAAAAACATTAAAGTTGATCACCAGATACAATAAGTCTCATCTATTATGTTGAATATTTTTTTAAAAGGAATGATTATTTTCTGATATGAACCAAAATGTATTCTGTAGAAGCGCGAAGTTTACCAAAAAATCTCACGGTCCTTTACAAAGGCAAATCATGCTACTGTATGTATATGTTGGTCTTATTACTTTTTTTTCCATAACTTAAATTGTCCTAAAAAAAATGTATTAAAGTTTGACAAATTTGACCCTAAAAATGGTCGATATCGTGACGTCACGGTTTAAAACATGCACAGTTGAGCTTGGTGCCCAAATTCTGTTGCAGGATTGAGTTATAAACTTCATACCTTTCAAATTTTCAGCATTTGCGCAATATCTTTACCTGTTACAATAAAATTAATATTGTATTTTTCACACTTCTAAATAGTCAATATTTTTAGCAAAGAACTTTTGAATCATAATATAATTCACTTGTGGCAAATTTTTCTTACTAGCTTTAACAAAGTTAGGTTCAATCACAAATAAAAAACAATAAAAACTATTTACTAATGTTAATAAATTAGAACATACTGTGTTCCTGTGTTCCATTAGAACATACTGTGTTCCTTTCACGGAATGAGCCGCTCAGAGGTGTTTGCTTCTAATTGAGTGTTTCTCTCACAAATCACCTGAAGCTTTGATAAAGCTCCATTCACCTCTTATGTACCACTCGCAATTTTTGTACACCACGCCCATTTATAAATTTTGGATTATATTAACGTTAGCTACTCAAGAGCAAAGTTTTCAAGAGATTGGCAAGTTATTTTAAAAAATCCTGCAATTAATACTTGTACATACAATTTATCGTTGAGTGCGGTAGACTATATATATGTAAAATCAAAAACAGTTTTATCCTTTATGTTTTATTCTAATTCTGTGGCAAAATAAATATTAAATAATTGTCATTTAGATCAAAACTTTGCCAATTCGTAATTATTTTACACAATGATGAAATAAAAACACTACACTAAGTAATATTTAAAAATAGGCATTCTGTGCATCAGTTGGAAGATTCTGATGAGGTGGATGCTTTGTCTAACAAGGCCTTAAAAGTACAAAATAATTAATAAAACAAAAAACACTGATTAAATTACCTCAAGAACTAGATAACGATTTGCCTTTGCATTTTTCAAATATCAAACAATAACAATGTTCATGCTCTTAACCATCAATTTTTTTCTTATGCTTCACATAAGCCCCCACGTTATATTTAATTGTTCTTTTCGGAAGTAACACCGAGTGACACAATTTTCAATCCCCAGTATTTCAAAACACTTTGAAAGAAACACAGTAATAAAATAATCCGCCGAAGGCATCAACGGCTGCCAGACACTGCTGTCATTTTCACTATCAATGACTTCAGAAGTCATTGTTCACTATTCTCTTTGATAACCTATTTCAGAAATATCAATACGAAAATGTAAAATATCTTGACTTTTAGCCTTCTTTAGTTATAAATTGTGATGTTAGCATTTTAAAAGATAAACTTATAATAATAAATTTACAAATAAATAAAAATAACATAATATATCTTACATGTTTTTTTACGGCAATTAAGCAACTTTCATAAAGCCGTAATCACACGTGTATTGTTCAATATTTTATCTTCGTCGGTGAAGATAATAAATTTCCCTTTTATTATTATCATTATTATTATATGTGCAAGACAAATTAAGATTACAATTGTCAGAAAAATTGGCGGAGAATTCAAAATAAGTGAAATTATTTTCATTAGTCGATGTACGTATTGCGTTGTAATTTATATAAAAAATAAAAATGTTGTTATTATTACTCAAATAAATAAATTCTGCTTCAATTTATATCATTCCTTATTTTAGAGAGAAACAATGCAGTGTAAAAGATCATAACGAAACTTAAATTAATTTATTTCGTAGCCACCGTAGAACACCGGCGAAGATAAATATACAGACTGTAGCAAAATCACTACAGGGTTATCGGCAATTATAAGAGATACAGCATCGGTTACACTAGGATAAAGTTGCAGAATTTGGCGATCAGGAATATGCCGTTGAGAAATTAAAAATATCTCTTGTTCTTGAGATTTTTGAAAAGTAAAATTTTGAATTTTCATTTTTATTTTTTCTTGGCATCATTTGAAGAGATATCGAAAAACTAAAAACACTTTTCTATTGGAGTTTTCTTATCCTTTACACATCAGCGTAAAAAGTTGTTTTACAGGACTTTTCGTCTTTTCGCGACCATCATCAAGTACTTTATTTAAATACTGACTTGTATTTTTTATGGTTTACAGCTACGAAAAGTTGCTATCAATGAGGTTTGTGGTTCAAATGCTACAAAAAAAGGCAATTAAGAAAGTCGCGAAAAAACGAAACATCTTATAAAAAACTTTCTACGCTAAATTGTAATGAATAAAAAACGCCGCCAATAATTCGATATCTCTCCAAATAACGATAGGAAAAAAAATAAAATGAAAATTCAAAATTTTACTTTTTTTCAAAAATGTCAAAAACAGCAAGAAATATTTTTGATTTATTAACGGCATATTTCTGATTGTCAAATTCTGCAACTTCGCCCAGATTTAAACGATGCTGTATCTCTTACTGTTTCCGAGGTGCCTGTAGTGAAATGCAAATTTCTTACAGCTTGTATTTAACGTCATGCGTATATGATTTGTAATGATTGTTTATGTTCGTCTAATGTAAGTGACTTTATTTCCAAATTAAATGATCAATTAATGCGATCCATGAACGTTGTTTAAATACAGCGATCAGTTATTGGCGTAACATTGAAGCGCTAAGAATTATATTGTGTAAAAAACATGCATTAAATGGTAAAGAGTATTTCGTAAACTAAATAAACACATATATTTTACTAAATTGCACGGTTTAATGATCAATAAATAACGTGTTACATGTTCATGTTTACTGGAAAAAATATCAACAAAAATAATAATTAATAATAAAACATTTTGCATTTGTGTGACCAGTCCAATGATCCGTGATAATTTAGCTTAAAAAAAAACCCAAGTGAAAATTTAAGATCCAACGGTAGAAACAATCGTGAACTGAGATCTCACTTCAAGTTTCTTAATTATTTACTAAATTATAAACAATATTCGCAGTATTCGTATATTAAATTTGCACTGCTGACATCAGTCGACGTCCTTTTCCCTATATGAATTGATGTATCGACCACATTGGTCCAACCTGATTGCTGTCCACGCAGAACAAATTTTGATAATATCGATCTATGCTAATACCTCAAACACGGCACGGCAGCATGTTAAGACACTCGAGGTATGTATTTTAATTATTGTGTACAAATGATTTTTATTGTCTTTTACCCAAGTGCCGGCCCTGCACGCACGAAAATTGTCCAGAGTCTAAAAATTACATTTTTTTTTGTAAACTGAGGCTCTCAATAATTTATACTATATCTTTTCTAGCAAACAAGAATGCAATGTTTTAAAGAAAACATATTTTTCAATTTTATAACCGTTTATTTAAAGTTTAATTGTATTTGTAAACAGATTTAATGTCTAACCGAGTACAAAATCAGTTTTTCCCTCAGCCAGAATGCATTTTACTTTACAAATGTAATCAATACCAGTATAATGATTAGCCTTTGTTTATTTCCAAAACAAGTGAAGGTAACATGTTCGTCCACGTGATTCCATGAACTCTCGATATTAATATACTTAATATAAACCTGGAAGTTAGACGTCGAGAGGTACAACATAAACTTCATTAATTTTCTACTGATTCTCTTTATTATAAATTAAATAGAAGAAACCCTATGCCTTCTATATTTATTTACATAAGCAAAGCAATTTATTCCAGTAATAATTTGTTTTCTTAACGTTTTTAGAGAAAAATAATTTGATTTAAAGTTAAAGGTCATTAAGTATACAGCTTTATAACAGCAGAAATTTAAAACTTCTTTAAATTAACAAGAACAAAGGCGCAACTAGGTGGGGACTGGGGAGGGCTTAGCTTAGTTGCCTGCAGTAAAAAATTTAAATGATGGAAATTTGACAATAATTGGAAACACTAACAGATTGGGCCTCCACATCTAAAATCTCTGAAAATTTTTTCAGGTTCCGGCAACACTATGTTTACTACAAGTAGAAGTTCCTCACGCTGGTTTGTGGTTTTGATTGCTAGTTGCTTGTTGTTTTGTTTTTATCTACTGTTGCTCTGTACGTTCGTAGAAAACTGATTAAGACGACAATTCAATTTAATCAATAAACCGTAGTTCTGCTGTTTTAAACACTTTCAACGCGCAAGTCAAAATCTAAATGCACTAAAAATAGTTGAAAATTTTTCTCTTCAACGCTTTATTTTATTTTAAATTTAAACCTCATTGGAATCGCTTAACGCAAAAAAGCAAAATTCAAAAGACGTGGTTGGGAACTCGCCTTAAGAATTCTAACTCTTACGTTACGTTAGCGTCCCTTGTGGATACCTACATTCCCGATAATAGGGATATCCCACTATTAAAAGTTGTATTTCTTTTTATTGTTTATGATTGTACACTATTTATGTAATCAATATCCATAACTGGTTGGATTTAAAAAAAAATTAACTACAAAAAAATATATATAAAATTTGGATTCATTTGCCGTCAGTTAATCAACCAATGAAATATTGCGCCCTATGATATGGCCGAACCTGTGTTGCCATATTTTCTTTATTTCAGTATTATTTTGTTAGCTGAAAACTGTTTGAGAACATTTGTGATTTTGAACGATTTCGTGAATGCATGCTCCAATACTATTTAAATAAAATCATCATAATCAGGTGAAAGTTAAAAATAAATAAGAATGATTGTAATAATTAATTAAAATTTGTTTTAAATCGTCAATTCCGTAACAGCAACGTAAAATAAATCTATAATATAACCTAACATATTAGATCTGTAGGAGATTTAGGTACTCCTCGCCGGTTCCCTTTACTTGTTATTAACGTGGACTGTAGCCTTTTAAATAAATGTCAGGACGACAGCTCTACTTCAATTGTTTATTCAATATAATACAACAGTACTCTATGGTGGACAGAGTAATAACACCAATGGGATTAATAATCAGTTATAATCTCCAAACACAAACCACTAACAAAACAGTACATGAATAACCTTTTAAGATAGTAATAAACTGGAACAAAATAAAAACGAATCTTTGCTGAACTCTATTACTGTGAGCCACACCTTTACTCTCTCGCTGCTTTATCTACACTAATTTCTTTTTAAAACTGTCAAAATTAAGTCGACCTAGCGCCTAGCGCCTTCTGTTGTCTTTAGCAAGAACATGTGAGAGAATGAGCACAGTGGCGGAGAGGTTCAGCGTGTAGGGACCTTAAAAATTAATTATTTTAACTTACTGATCTCAACAAGATCTCTTCTGATTTTTTTTTAATATTTAAATGTCAAAGTTTTAAAACATGTACAAATAAAATTTTCTCTCCGCACAAAGTTAAAAAAAATCTATGGTAATCAGATTATAGTTGTATTTATAATTGAATAAGTAATCACCAATCGCGTTTTCAAACAATACGTAAAACTGGCAATACCGCGGTACTGTCTTCACAGATATCGGACACGCAATACAAACGACTACAGACAACTCAGAACAAGTTACTTAGACTACTTACGAACTCAAACACATACACCAACATGACGCGACTACACGAACAACACGGACTACACAAATACAACCATACATCTACGAGAGTTTTGTCTTTTCGGACATCATAATATTAATAAACGATCTATGGTATATGTCGTTGTTCAGCGTTACTTCTCGTCAATTTGTAGTCTCATATTTAATTTTGTATCATCATTTGTAGTTTAAAACAGTGCGTTTTAGGTAGATGTCTTGTTTGTCTATAGCGTCAAAAAATTGTACACACTTTCTTACTAATTCTAAGTAAGAAAGATGTTTTTGTTTCCATAGTCCAATGCATTTAGACAAAAATATAACTTTTAAAGAAAGAAGTTCTAATAAGCAGAATTCTTTTTACACTTTGCACGCACAATTTGTTATGGAGCGTAAGAGAGTAAAAAAAGTGTCTTTTCGCGAATATCTCCGATCTTTTTAATTTTACGAATATAACAGTTATTATAAGATCGGAAGACTAGAATATTAGGTAGGTTAATCCCATATGAGTAATTATTCATGATAAGGCAAACAGAAAAAATTACCACCACGTTTAAATGCATTTTCGCTGCTATCACCATCTGCAGTTGAATATAATAAACTCCACTATTGTAAAAAAAGAAACCTGGTTCACACATAGTTTTCAACCTTAATTTTTAATTTTTATTTAACGTTAGTTTTTAGATAGTCCGATAGAGGGCACTATTTTTAATCAATTTTCATTATTAAAAAATATTTATTCCCTATTAGATTTTAAACTGTTGCAGTGTATGTATGTGTTTAAAAGAACATACACGTTAATTTTAAGAATTTTATTAGAAAGTTAATTAGATACAAAAAAACTTATATCTTACATTTACTTACAATTTTGACTATGTTGCAAAACTATTTTAATTTTAATTTTGACTACCCTGGTTTTTATTTATAAAAATTTAAGTAATATATAAAAATGACCCTCTTTTTTACACATTTCAATTAATTAAATTTTACATAATTCTATATTATAATTTTAAAGTAACGTAATCCTTATTATTTTAAATAATTTCAATCTTTCTTGTACACAAATTTTATCAAACAATTTTTTACCAATAAGTTTTTACTAGTACATAAAAAATGGAAATAATTGTCTTCTGTATTCTTGTTTTTTAAGTTTTATTAACTTATTAACATTTATATTTATGTATGTAACCACCATACTCATTTTCTTCAATTATTGTAGTCCTGTGTCTGAAGATGTGAAGTAATTTACTTGTTCACGAAACCGGTCACACTAATAAAGAAATTTTATGAGAATTTTTCTGTTTGCCTTATCATGACTAGAATATTGTTTACAAAAATGGTCCTTATTTGTTTTATCATACGCGTTAAAGTTTTCGAGAAAACTTGATATAAAATTTATGACTCAAGCAAATAATTCGATTTTACTCTTATGCATAGAAATGCTTAAAAGTTTATAAATTAGGTCCTATATTAAAAAGAAAACAATCAATTTTTAGTAAAAAAGGTTTTATGCAATTTATTAATGAAGTTAATCATGATTGCTTTATGCAGTGGTGGCAATATGTCAGAATTATGATCATTGAAAGTATAATCATGCGTTATCAAGAACTGGTATTTATCTTTCCTTCACTTCTCCGTTTTCCCATTCTTCTTCTCCATCTTCCTTTAAATCTTCTTCTCTTTCGTCTCTTCTCTTTTGTTTCTTTCTTCTACATTTCCTTCTTCTTCTTCTTCTCTTATATTGGAGCGCTGGAGTCCTAACTTTCGGCAACCATACAATTATCTGCAACCTTTTGCACAATTGTAAAAAACTGTATTTAAAAGACAATCTGGAGCAGGAGGAGCTGATGTGTTTTTGGCTCCAACTCATTGCCCAATCACTTCTGCACCTGATAATATACTCAGAAACTTCAGCTGCTTTCGCTGTAGTTGATAATGAATATAAAGTGACATATTTATTTTTACTCACTAATTTACAGAAGCAGAAGTAACAATCGTTATTCAAAGAATTTACTTCGATGGAGAACTTGAATAGCATCTTTCAAATTCGCGCGTTTTTCTAATAATTTCAGAGCTTCTGTTTTACCTCTATGAAAAGAAGCAGATATTGAATCACATCTGGAGAATGCATAAAAAAATTAGATATGATCCTTGCTGCCTGTATATTTATCAAAACTTCGTTTCCTTTGCTTGATTTAAAAAATATATATTTCCTCATCAACAGACGAAAACACGAATTGTCCTTTTTCAACGAGTCTTTGTTTTCTAACACTGCAAAATATATCTACACACGTCGAACAACTAACCAGAACTGTGTGGTTTGTCAGCAAGTATGCGGTGAGTTGGTATATACCCTAGGTCAAGTATACTCCGAAATAAAAAGAGGGGATACGTAACAGAGCATCTGCACGTGACGTCACGTTTTCAACGTCGTTGCTTGGAGGATAAATAAATAACAAATCAAAACCTTACTAATAATCACTATACATGATCAAATCCAAATTTTCTGACACAGCAAACACAGGAATACGTTCACAATAAGATATTACCACCAATCACCAAACTATTATGCGACTAAATAGCATTTGAGCTTATGGCCTATTCTTTGTTTTATCTCCAAGCAAGTTAGCCACACCCATAAGGTCATGTGCCGCAGATGCTCTATTGCTTATTTCTATTCGGCGTCACTTATTAATTATATACAAATAACATTATTTTATTCTATAATTCTATCGATCATTTTATAGTTTTAAAACGTGCTCACCTAAATTTATTTTCAAAATATACAATATCACTTTCAGTGGGTGGTATTTGCTTGAGCGATAACTTTTACATCAAGTTTTCTCGAAAACTTTAACTCGTATGACAAAACGAGTATGGACCTTTTTTTGTAGATAATTATCTAATATTCCGATCTTATATAACGTTTACATACGTAAAATTAAAAGGAACAGAAGTATTCGCGAAAAAACACTTTTAATCCTGTTACACACCATAGAAAGTGCGCATAACGGATCACTGGGGAATTTTAAGACATTGTTTAGAACAACGAAATAAAAATGTAAACTAATATGCAGCTTCCTTGGACTTTTTTCTTTAACGGATACTACAAGCACTCGACTACATTCAAATATTACGGTCGAAAATATTTCACATTAATTTTTTCCATATTTGAATGTACTATATACTGAAATCTGTTACATCCAAAATTTTGCAGGAAATTAAACCTGAAGCCGTGGAGCATAAACGATATGTTTCACAGACTCCACGAATGTTTCTATCTCTTAGTAACTGATTTCACTGCAATCAAAGAGAAACTGATGGAGATATGTAGGTATTTCCATCTTTTCGCCAATCCTGTATATTACAAATAAGGCCGTCGTAATAGAATTTTGAGATATACCTGTACGTTTTCTAAAACTAAATTAGCCAGTCCGCAAAAGTTGGGCACAAGTTAGATTGAGACTAATAAAAACAATTAGGCAGGGTCCAGTCCTTTAAATATTTAACCAGCAGCGAGGGAAGTTTATTTACAATAATTTTTGGGGGAAAGTTTTTAAAATGATGTGACTTTGACTCCTATTTTGATTTACTCTTACCACATAAAAAACAACACTTGTTATATGATTATTGGAGGCATGGGTGATTTTTTTTTAAATTGTTTGTGTAGAATTTGCAATGATGGTATATGCATTTGATACTTTGGGTAAAACTTAAAAAAAAGAACTTCTACCCAGCAAACATTTTTCATAAAATTAGCTAAAATTCGACTTGGTAAAAGACGAATTTATTTATTGAAGTAGTTATGACGTAAAATTGCCTGGAAAAATACATTTCCTATTGCCTATTGGTTTTACTTTATATTTAAATTTACGTAAATTATACCAATAAATCTACCTCATACACAATTTTGCTTAGAAGTAATTTTAACTAAAACAGCAAGGAAAAAACAACTGAAAACATCTACCACAAATTACCGTAAATTTAAATTTCTTTTAAAGTCAAAATAGGTAGTATAATTAGATAATATTTACCTTTTTTGGTAACAGTAAATCGTCATAATGGTAGAATATTCTAACTAGGTAGATTTTGTTGGAAATTCTACGTTATTTATACCTACATAGCAACCTATTTGGTCGCCTTTATTACGTTCCTTTAAAGTAATATTAGGTTGATAACGTCGAAAAATTCTACCTAGCTTATCTACCTGACCTCAACCATTTAGTCAATAATCCTTTGTAGTTACATTTTCAAAGGCAGTTAGTTAAGGTCAAATTAGTGTAAGACGCCATATTTTTTTACCACAGTTGTAGTATCACTTGACGTTGGAAAATTTCAAACCGAGTTTGTATGGAAATGAACTATTGAAAAGATTTAAAAAAATACATAATTATACTTGCTAAGTCATATTCAACAAGTATAACATACTTTTGACTCAAACTATAATTATAATTTTTTTACTTAATAAGAGGGATTTTCATATTAATAAATATTGTGGAGGCGCATGGTTATTTTTTGAAGTACAGGTACTAATATGCACGGACAAATTTTCGGCGCATTAATTTCAACAACCGGGAACTTCTGATACCACGCAGTTAAATTGGATTTATTTTTATCACCGACATTCATTTATTTTTTATCTTACTATGAATTAGGTGTCTTTTCAATTTTGTAGATGACTGTCAACAATGTTGCTGCTACTTATAGAGAAAAATACCAAATAAGTATAATATTCTTATTTTTTTTTAACTAGGAGTCATTTGCCATTTGCACTAAATTCGTAATTTTATCTAAAACTAGTCAACTCGATGTCGAATTGGCGTCGAAATGAAGTCAAATGTACCTAAATACGTATTAGTAACCAAACATACTGTGTTACTACAAGGAAGATTTATATGTAATTTTACCTATCTTAGGGACTTTAACTAAATGTCGACGTCGTCTTATTCTCCACTTGTGTCGATTCCACGTCGCGTCAACGTAAATTTTACTGATGGTTAATTCCAATTTTGCGACTAAATTTTTTATACATAATTTAGAGAATCTCGACGTCAAATTAAACTAAAATGTTTGCTGGGTATATACATTTTCAACCATGTAATAGTAAACAGTAAATAAAAATAACTTAAGTAGAATTTTTTTTTACGTTAGTGTATATAAACACAAAAAAAAGCATTAATCAAAACTCCTAGACCTCGACGCTAATGTTTTAGGTAAGGAGTTATTTAACTGTCTGATAAAATTACAAAAGGTCTCCGACGGCAAACCCGAAGCGCTAATGACCCGTTTGAAAATATGCCTTTATAACCTATACCAAAAATCATGTGGTCTCTGCCTACATTAATGGCCTAGGAATTGCAATAAAAACGTATTAAACTCGTTTTTCGTGATTTAGTGAGGCTCTACTAGCACTACCAATGAATTTATGTCGACACAAACTGAATGCGGCACATATCTATTTACAAAAATTCCATGTAATAAGATAAATGCTGATTCTTCTAAATGTTTAAATCGTTGAAAATAATATTTATAAAAATGATAAATGTATCAAGGAAATTTGCTTTTCAATGTTTCAAAATTTTCTAAAAACTTTACATGCGTTTCGGCTTTTTAGGCCTTTGTCAAGAGTCAGAGGGTATTGAAGAATTTTATGTAGGTATTTAAAATATTTAATAATGTTTCACATGGAACCAACTGCAGAATCAGTTCAGTTTGAGTGTCTTGCAAAAGATAAACGCATTCTTACATTTGCACTTTACTGCTGAAAAAAAAGTGAATTTTTGTACTAATCAAATGACGATAAAAAAAATACGAAGAAAATAAATATCAGAAATGACGCAACCAATTTCCTATAAAATAATATCAGAAAGAAAAACAAAATTTAACTTACTGTGTCTTGTGCCATAATTCTTCACCTGAAAAACGAAAGATCTAAATTAAACATATTTTGCAAATCCAAATTTAAAATGGTTAAATACTTATTGCATGATTCCACATAAAGGTACAGTATTGTTAACATATTTTGGGATTTTTTTTTGGGTTTGAGGTTCTATTTAAAGGAAACGTTTAATTCACTTTTCGATATTTCGGTAATTTTATTACCATCTTCAAGGCGCTACAAGATGTAAAATTATGATAAAAAATATACATATGCCGTGTGTCTCAAATTCGATGCTCACCATTGGGATCTCTGAAACGGTAAGAGCTACAAGGATAGGTTTTAGCAAATTTTATGCTGATTCCAAATCCATTAAGAAATCACAGCTAACTGAAATTGTTTTTGAGATTTTCCAGAACAACGAAAATTTTGTGATTTCCTTTTTGGTTTTGGTTTTAGACTTTTACATTATTAGGACACCTTTCGGAGACTAATATTTTGGTCTAGAAACGAATGCTCGGTAGTCTTTCGTTTTCGAGATATCCGAGGTAATTTTTGTTTTTCTTACGGCAGCCACATTGGATTTCTCGTTTTTCAGATTGCGCTTAAAAAAGATCTTTCAGATGATGTATCACACGCCGAGTAAAAATTGTTAATCAAGAGACTAATTTAAGAAAAGTTTTCCATTGCTTAACAAAACAAAATGGTAGGCCATAGAAAATCAAAAAGTAATAAAGCCAGAGATAAGGAAGTTGCTTATTCAGACGGCAACTAATTATTATCTGTGTACTTAAAATCTACTGTAAATTGCTTTATTTGTACAATTTTCTAAACATATCAATTTTTAGATGATCATTAAAGTTTTATTCGTCATAAAATTATCAATAAAGTGTTCAAAATTTGAACAAAGAAACCCTCATCATTAAGGGCATTCTTGCATGCAAAGTAAGTAGTTAGTAATTAGTAAAATTTGAAAATGCTTTTCTAAAAACGACATTCATACATAACTTTCAGTAAAATTTAATAGGTTGGGGTTTAAAACAAATAATAAGTATAAATGTTAGTTGACAGTTGTTCCCTAAATAATAGTAGCATTATTGCATATTTTAATTTTTATTAGTACTGTTCAAGAGTGTGATTATTGCAAAATGGCGCACAAATTTTCAAATGAAGAAAATTTGATGTTAAAATATTATTTAAACGTAAATAGAAATTCGCAAAACGCACCGGCTTCCTATCTAGAAACATTTTAGGTACGAGCGCTCATGGCTATAAGGAAAACGTTGAAGAGGTGGGTGAGGAGTATGGAGCAAAACAATTTCTTCCGTACGAATCCTTCGCGCCTCTTTCAAGAGTCACAGCGTGATGTAGATATTCCGCCGACTGTAGAAGATGTCGAAACCTTCTAGAAGGGAATCTACGGAATGACGCGTCTATTCAACAGCGACACTCTAGTAATTGAACACTTCGAGGCTCTGTGCCACAGATATCTTGAAGAGACAGAAGAAGTGTGCCCGGCAATCAGTACGGAGGAAGTCCAACAAACACTTGTTGGTACCAAGAACTTCGCTGCCCCGGGCCCAGACGGCATTAACAACTGGTGATGGAAGAAATTTCCTTCCACTTACCGCCGTCTGGCCTGAGTTTTCAACTCATGGTTGAACGAGGGGCAGCAGATTCCGGACTGATTCGTCGAGGGACGTACTGTGCTTATCCCCAAAAAGGGGGAACTTTTCGATCAGACAACTATAGGCCGATCACTTGCCTCAACTCCTGCTACAAGATATTTATATGTATCTTGTATATAAGGACACTGAGGTCTGTTGATCCGGTCTTCCAGCAAATACACGAACAGCGTGATGCCAAGAAAGGCATGTCAGGTTGCAAGGATAGCCTGCTGATAGACCGCTCTATTACACAGGATTCTGTTCAATACAAGCGAAATCTATCGATGGCCTGGATTGATTACCGCAAGGCATTTGATACAACATCGCACGACCTATTGTTGCACTTGCTCGAATGGCTTACGGTACCAGCACCACTAGTGAAATACATAGAACAACTGCTGCCGCTCTCAAAGACTCGCTTCATCATAACATAGGTGCACAGCGGGTCACAACAGAGCAGGTGGCATTTAGGAGAAGAGTTTTTCAGGGTGACTCCCTGAGTCCTCTCCTCTTCTGCATCCCACTGCTACCGTTGTCTGTTGGGCTCCTTCAAACCCGCGGATATCAATGTGGATCACCCAGCGGCCGGAGGCATAAGGTCACCCATCTATTTTATATGGATGACCTTAAACTTTATGCCTCCGGAGAGCGCGAACTACAAAATGCACTTCGAAGAATACACGCGGCCATTGGTAAGGAGTTCGGGTTGGACAAATATGCAGTCGTCTACCTCAAGAGAGGACGATGAGGGAAATTCTCTGAAGATGCGCAGCTCGCAGACGGAAGCATCCTAAAACATCTGGATGCCGGAGAGACCTATACATATCTGGGTGTGCAACAAAGGCACATCCAGGATGTAAAACAAATAAAGGATTCTCTCCGTGGCAAGTACAGACGCCGTCTCCGAAAGATTTGATCTTCCGAATTTTCGGGGAAGAACAAGATGTCTGCGAATAACATGCTTGCCATTCCGGTTCTGCTCTACTCCTTTGGAGTAGTGAAATGGACAGTAGATGAGCTGCGTCAATTAGACAGAGATACCCGCAAGATGATGAATATTCACAGAGGTATTCATCCTAGATCGTCCGTTCCTCGTGTGTACCTCCCACGTCAACGGGGGGGACCGAGGACTCTTGAGCCTGGAGTGTACGCATCGCAGAGTAGTACTGAGTATGGCATGTAACATCCTCAGGAGCTCAGATACCCTCTTGTGGTTTGTAAAACATCACGAAATTGAAGGAGTGGGAGCAGGATTGTTCAAGGCAGCAAAAAGAGCAGCAGATTAACTCGGTCTCGTATTCGACACCAGGCGAGGTGGCCGGCGAGGTGCTGCTCTCGGAACTGAAGATCATACCGGCCTGCCAAAACTTAGCCGAGTGGCTGGCAGGCCAAATACAGAAGGCGGTCATTCTTGGTTCTCTCCGTCTGCTTAGGGCACACGATTCCGGAACCTACAGTCACTAACCCTGCAGGGTGTGGGGAGTGGCTGTGGTTAATGTGCTGGCGCGACTCCCGTGAGGCGTCGGAGGCCACGGAGAGAACTGTTCAGCGTCGGGCAACCGAAAAAAAAAAAAAAATAAATAAATAAAACATCTTTATTTTTGCAAAGATGACAAAGTTTGCACAAGAATATGCAATATTCAGTTGGTAAAGCAAGTGCCGAAGTTTATAAATGGGTCCGGAAATCCCTCTTAAGGGAGCTAGGGCCTTATAAAGGCGCACCCAAAATTAGGATTTCACTTAGTACCTCAGGAACCCTTTGAGCTATAGTGACCAGTTTGGCACGTGATTGATATCAATAAAGGTCATTATTTTATGTTATCCACGAAGAGTAAATACAATCATGTGAGCCCAAAATGGGAAAGGGGACTGCTTTCTCCCGCCTCCAAACTTTTTTTATGTGTATTTTTTGTGATTGTCTTATCAAAATATGATTCCTTGATTAAAAATACACAAGAAAGCTTGTCTTTTTGTAACGTCATTGGACCAATCATTTTCGAGAAATATGTATATTTTTTTGTCATAATTTTATGACATAGTGTCTTGAGGAGGGTAATAAAATTACCAAAATGTTGACAATTTGAATAATTAATTTTCTCTAAATAAGGACCCAATCCCAAAAAATGTACTAAATTAAATCAATTTTTGGTCTAAAAGAAATTGCACAAATTAATACATTATTTATTATTCACACTAATGGCAAAATATAAATTTATCAACGGCTATTACCTAAATAATGTATTGGTTATGTATGTGTTTCCTCAAGGATAATGTCATCCATTATTCACTACTGAAAAATGATTTCACTGGTGGTCAAGTGTTTTATTAAAATTTCATTGAATATGCCATGACATGTCAGTCAAAGTGCGGAATTGTCATTTGATTTGAAACGTCCAAAGTCAATCGTTAAAATTCTTATCGTGATATTTTATTAAAAATTGTTATTGTTTAATAGCCGTGAATAAAGTACACGCATGTATTGGCTATTAATTATTAGGGTAATATACGAAACAAGTCGTAGGCGAGTATATTATTCACCAAACATGTTATGATGGTTATTATTCACGATGGTGAGGTTTACGACACGAGCCATAGGCGAGTATCTTAAATCAACCTAGTAAATTATAGCCATTACATGCATATTACACTTTATCTACGACTATTAAATAATTACTTTAATAAACAATTTCAGAACTAGTGAATAATGAAATCATTATTTACTCCAGTGAATAATGGATAGTATACATAATGGATACATTATTTAGTCAGTCATAAAAGATAATTAATTGATCGGTTCCATACAATATCATCTTGCGTTACAATTTAAATATTAGTAAATAAGTTTCCAACGAGGAAGTTTCATGCTGAAGATATTATTTCTAGGATAAATCAATACTTCGATATGAATAGCATGCTATTTACCCCTTTCCTAATTTCCAGTCGTTGGCTTCGTAGTTGAACCAGCACACACATGTAAATTTTTTATAATAAAAAGGGAAAGCCGGAAACCAGGAAAGGTTGTAATCGAACGTAATTATAGCTTCAATTTGACATACAGTCATTAAAACATTAAAGAATTTTAAACGGTGCAATCTACTAGTATAGCTCGATAAATAATAATAAATTCCTCGGCATATTCCCAATTAAAAATGTATATCCTGCTTGAGTTCATCAGCTAAAGCAAAAAAAAATATCAAAGTTGTCCGTTTTAGCAACTTACAATGGGATTTCGCAGAGTGTGTAAAAAGTAGACATTTATTTTGATTTATCACAAATATTTAATTTGTTACTTAAAATTGTTTTAGACATGAGCTGTCAATGTTATTATTTCAATGACTGGAATCATATAAATCATTGGTTTTCAATTTTTTGTTGTAATTAAAATTTGTGCTATAAAATAAAAATACTGGTATTTTATTGTACGTTTATAATTGGAACAAAAATTTTTTTATTACAACAAAAACAAACAACTAAAAATTTATATAATTAATAATTGCATTCATCGAAATAATAGCTTAAATCTTCTTAAGTACCATACCTCGTTTGGTTCTAATTATTAATTATTTATAATAACTCTTAGCCTTAAAAAACGTGGGCACTATCCATTCGTTTATTGCCAATAATAATTATTAATAAATTACAATACATTGCCTTTCCGCACTAATCATCTTGGTCAAAAGTAACTCTAGAAATTATAGAACAGTATAATCAAATTTATTCTAAGACCTATGAAATTCAAAATTAATATCTAATTGAATCTCTTTGTATAATGAAAATTTTCCAAATAGACATTGGTTATCATAATATAATTCATTTTTGATATTTGGGTGCAATATGAAGCTAATATTTTTTTATTATAATGAAATTATTTGAAAAAATTCAAAATAATTTTTTCCCGACTTTATTACTATTTTTTTTCAATCCCATATTTTTTCCTTTTCCTAGTAATCGTCATAATTTAATCTTTGAATTGATGTAAGTATAACGAATTTCATTATAAATGAATTCTGGAAAATTTAAAACTTTTGGTCTCGTATGAAATATATTAATCTAAAATATTTAAATAATTTGCAAATAAACTAAGTTTCCTTTGGAAATAAATGGGAATCACATAATATTATTTGAACTGTCATTTTCAAAAACCAATTGATTGTTTCTCCTTTACGTTTACCATTTCAACACACATTAAAAATGTACACACAAAATGAAAAAGACGACATGTTGTTAATTTACTGCGAATTTAGGAAAAACTCCAGAGCTGCTGCAATAAACTACGGACTACGTTTTCCAAACAAAAGACACCCGCCGCAAAATTATTTCATAAGACTAGAAGCTCAATTTAGAAAAATTTATCCAGTAAATGTTGAAAATGGAGGGGTAATTATAAACGAGGAGACTGAAGTAAATGTATTAGACTTTGTTGAAATGGATAGGACTGTACCCTCCGGAAAATTGGTGATAAGTAAATATTAGCCACGAATCTGCAAGAATTTTAGAGAAACACAATTCCAAAAACTTTTAATATCAAATATTTTGTGACTAGGCTTTAACTAACATTAGAAGAAATAATGATTTTGCCAGGCAAATATTATTTCCTGATGAACCAAAATTTACAAATCTGGGATTATTCAACGGACAAAATATTACATACTGAGCACAACAAAATCAACACCTTTTTTAGAGAAGAAAACCAGCAGGACAGATTTGGTTTTATTGTTTGGTTGGGTATGTTTGGTAATGTGTTTCTGTCTTCAGATTTTTGTAGTCAGTTGATTTCCGAGAGATATTTGTAATTTTTTACTAACATTTGCAATGATTTTATAAATCAGTTGCTAAGAGAGGCCAGAGATAAAATGTTTTTTTCAGCAGGATAGGGGCCCCACCTCATAGTGCCCGAATAGTCACCAACTATTAAATGCGAATTTCGAGGACAATGGAGTTGTACAAATGAACCGATCAGGTGGCCTCCCAGGTAACGTGACAGAAAATCAATGGACTTCCATATTTCGGGTTTTCTGAAAGAAAGAGTCTACATTGTACAGTCAGCCACTCGGGAAGAACTTGAGGGCACGAATCAGAAGAACTATAAATGAAATAACTCCAGAACAGTTGGATAATTGTTTAAGGGAATTCGTTAGAAGAATTAATTTATTCAGAAATGTCATGTTGAACATTTAATATAAATTCAAGGTATTATTTTGATAATGCGACCATGCTTACTACATTGACAAGATAAAACGAGACACATTACATTTTTTATAACTTTTCCAGGAGAACCTTCTCTTTCTTTGTATTGTTTACAGTTATTGCCTAGGCTCAAAATACCTACTAGTATAACTCGATAAATAATAATAATTTCCTCGGCATATTCCCAATTAAAAATGTATATCCTGCTTGAGTTCATCAGCTAAAGCAAAAAAAAATATCAAAGTTGTCCGTTTTAGCAACTTACAATACAATATTTCGCAATGTGTGTGAAAAGTAGACATTTATTTTGATTTATCACAAATATTTAATTTGATACTTAAAATTGTTTTGGACATGAGCTGTCAATGTTATTATTTCAATGACTGGAATCATATAAATCATTGGTTTTCAATTTTTGTTGTAATTAAAATTTGTGCTATAAAATAAAAATACTGATATTTTATCGTACGCTTATAATTATTGGAACAAAAATTTTTTATTACAACAAAAACTAACAACTCAAAATTTATACCTATAATTAATAATTGCATTCATCGAAATAATTGCTCTTTCTTTGTATTGTTTACAGTTATTGCCTAGGCTCAAAATACCTATTTATCTCCTTTCAGAATCGTTCTCATATGTATAAATGTTGATTTAGTTGATATTTAAAGTTTTGTGATTATTTTTTTTTCTGTGATTTGTTTTTTTTTTTTTGAATAAATTCTCATTTATTTCTAAATGCAACTTAGTTTATTTGCAAATTATTTTAATGCATTAGATTAATATCTTTTATAGGATTTAGTTGATATTTAGAGTTTTTGTAATTATATTTTTTTCTGTGATTTGTTTTTTTTTTTTTTGAATAAATTCTCATTTATTTCCAAAAGTAACTCAGTTTATTTGCAAATTATTTTAATGTATTAGATTAATATCTTTCATAGGAGAACAAAAGTTTTAAATTTGCCACAATTCATTGAAATCTGTTATACTTACATCAATTTAAAGCTTAAATTATGACGATTCGTATAGTGTAGGAAAAAATAGGGGTTAATATTTAAATAAAATTAGTAATTGTTGCCCAAAGGTCAGGAAACATTTTTTGAATTTTTTTCAAATAATTTCATTATAATAAAAAATATTCGCTTCATATTGCACCCAAATATCAAAAATGAGCCGTATTATAATATACAATGTCTACTAGGAAAATTTTCATTATACAAAGAGTTTCAATTATTAATTTGGCATTTCATAAGAAATTGAAATAAGTCCACCATACTTGAGGGTAATGTCAAAAATTTGATTTATTAAATAGAAAATTTCATGCATAATCAGAATGTGTTAATATATTACAGGGTGTTCCATTTAAAAATCAAAATTGAAGACACTTCCGGTGAAACCTGAAGTGGTATTAATAATATTTGTCCTCCAAAATAAGCCCATTTACTTCTCATACGTGAGTTTTAAATTTGAAAATTGTATTCCATTAAAAAAAAAAAATGGCGGGCTGATACATGATCTCGTTGACACTCGGTATATTGCAAAATAAATTAGTTCTAGTACCATACTTTGTGGGACACCATATTACTATATACTATTTTATGTTCACTAATTTGATCTACGATTTTAACAAACTGTTTGCGTTCATTTGGATTACTATTTCCATACATAATATGTACCTAAAACTTTTGGAATCATCGGCTCATACTGTCTGTGGCTTAGTCCGCATGAATTTCACTTACAAATCGTCATATTTTTGGTGATCCTCGTAGTATTTTCTTACCGTATTTTCACAGATTGCTCAAAACAAGTTGTGATGCCATCACAACTGATTTACAAACATCAACAATTTTTTCATTGAACCCAATTTCAGGTGGATGTTAATATAAATTTTTATTTTGATGCGTGGAATTTTACAACATTAAATTTTGGGCTAATTTTTTATGGACACCCTACGTATTTACAAATGGAAAACTTTTTTCGATATTTTGCTAGTTTCTTCATTTAATAAAAAAAATCCAATAACGCATACCTCATTAATTTAGCATAATATAAGAAATGTAAGTAATTAGTTTCTTGATGAATACTGAATGAAAACCCAACACCTAACGACATTAAAAACTAAGTTAAATGTCGGAAAGGGAAATAAGTATTACTTAATTGGAAGCATAAGTTTTCCATTTTATTATAATTAAATTATAAAGTGTACAGCATAGCAACAAAGTAAAAATCTAAAAAAGCAAAAATACGTGCTTGCTTGGATCGAGCAGATTTCCGTGCCGCATAGCTTCCGTTCTCTGCCTAAATAATGAATTAACTTAGCTTCCTTAGTTTTACTTCCAATTGAAACTTCCCCGGCACGTACTTTGAATCGGAGTAAATCCATAAGTACTTCGCCACCTAAAATCCTTGAATTCCCGAGAGGAAAGGTGCCTCGGTTTACTTTGCCGGAGACCATGCTCCTTGTCCTACTTTTATTTCATTTCAAATCTCATTATATTTTATATATAGATATATTCTTTTGCTCAGTATGCACAGGATATGTCTCAATTGCTACGCTGCCTAAGGGCTAGTTTTACAATCTCAGTTTAACTATAGTTCAGAGTTTAAGCTGATAACTAATTCATATTAAGTTTAAACTATCTTCTAGTTAAATTGAAATTGTAAAACTGAACCTAAAAAACCAACGGCCATGTGAAACAGGGATAAGAAAGTAGTTTTTATTCAATATATCAGGCGAAATTGGAGGGTCCTAGCATATTTTACTCGTTTTTTTTTTTTGACAAGTTTTTCGACAATTTGAGATATGAACTGGTATTTTTTTTTTAAATACATTCAGCAAACCAAAAGTAACGGAACAGTTTTAATTACAGACTGCGTTGCGCTTTAACATTTTTTGTGCCTCTCTTGAAAATGTGGTCAGAAGTCATTTCAAAAATGGAACATGCTTTTGTCGAATCAGCAGGTTTCTATTTATTTTAAGGTAGAGCTAAATCTTGTAGAATGTATGCAGAGGCTTATCTGAATCGTCCATTTCCATATTGACAAACATTTAATAATCGAACAGCGATTCAGGGATGACTGATAAGTAAAGCTGCAAATTGTTTCTGTATGTCATGGTCGTAGAGTACAGATGTACTTACTGTCACCGGCATTCACCTTGACCGCGAAACTCTTTCTCCAGTCCAGTCTATTATTAGCTTTCGAGTTGTATATTTATACATGTTACGTGTAAAGTGCATGCTTTACATCTTGTGGCAGAAACTATTCGTAAAGGTTTTCCAGAGGTGGATGCATTAATAGCAAGTACAAAAAAAGTGTTTCTTAAATCTCCTAAACGTCTCCGTGCATTTCATAGCAAGTGTCCCGGTATTCCTGAACTACCACAGCCGATTCTTACACGTTGGGGAACATGGTTCCAAGCAGCTTTTTATTATGCTGAATATTTCCAACAAATAAAAGCTGTGATACTACAATTCAATCCAGATGAGACTGTAGCTATTAAGGAAAGCCAGACAAAATTCGAAGATATTTCCGTTGAAACAGCTTTAGAAAATATTGCGAAGAACTATAAACTATTACATGAAAGCATAAAAAAATTAGAAAACAGTACGCTGTCGTTAGCGGAGTCGCTGCAAAAGTGGACGAAGTAAATCTACTGCTACACGCTATAGGTGACGCAACAAATGAGCGCATTAAAGGAAAGTTCGCAAGTGTGTTAAATAAAGACACCGGTTTTACCAAATTAAGACAAATTTGTGATGGTGCAGCCCCAGATCCGTTAAGTGCGTTTAAAGACTATTTTACGTATGCGTGTATTACATCAGTAGATGTTGAACGGTCGTTTTCAAAATAGAAGAATATATTTTCACCAAAGCGAACATCACTCATGGAGGCAACCATAGAAACATACCTGATGCTAAAAAATGGCTACATCATCTTCTCCAGTTTGTGATAAGCAAGCTAGTTCATCAAGCTAGTTAAGATGGTAAGTTTTACATACATTGTTATAAATTGTAACAGTTTACTATTTCTCGTATTAGTTAATTTCGCGTACGCCACTGTCCCATGGAACATTTTTTGACAGCCCTACTGATAAGTTTAAAGTAAACAGAAATAAATGCGAAGGATATCGTTACGTTCTAACGCCAGAATGAGTGGAGCAGTTCCTGGATGTTGCTGCACACGATTCGTGAACCAGCACACTTTTGGTACACTTCATCTCATAACCTCAAAATTATTAATGGAAATTACAGATACGATTGATTTACCCCACGGAAAATAATCTAATGGATTTTGATTAGGTGCCTAGCTTGAAGGATCCATGATATATTAAATAAAGATCACTTTTTTACCCTTGTTTTAGATAGCCGTAGCTCCTTTAGGAAGTATTTGTGAACATGTGTTAAAACGAGATTTTCTTTTATTTTTACAATTTATAACAATTTATAAAACCCTGTATAGTATATAATACCTATAGTATCTCAATAATTTAAGTAATTACGATCCTGTTCCAAATAACATATTATTGATATTCAATAAATCGGTTACATCAGACTAACGTATCATGCAATCAGATTTACGATATTAAGAATTCATAGGGTACCTACTGCTGTTTCGAAGAAACCTTTATGTTGTTCTTGTAATCGGTAAATAAATACTAATATGTAAATAAATAAAAAAATAGATGAATGAAGGATAGGATAATCTGTGAAATAGGATTATTTAGTTTCATAAAATGACGCTAAATAAAATATGCGTATTCCTTATTAATAAAGAAAATAAGCATCAGTATTACAAGCAATTTTATATATTAAATTCGTATGGTATTTGAGTTTTTATTTCTTGTTCTCATCAGTAGAAACATTTTAACGGTGATTTAAAGGTTTATGCTGGTAATCCTGGCGACAAGGGCGTGCTAACCAGCCTTTAATGCCATTCTATTTCAAACTGTTTTAACATGCGGGCTAAAGTACGATACAAGTTTACTCTAATTCCAGTAATCAATCTGTAAACACCACGAGTATGTGTACTTTTTAAATCAGAGAATGCTTAAAAAAATGTTTTTTTTTTAAATGTTTTCTTAAAATGTTTTCTTAACCGCCTCTCAAGTCACCAAGGTAACTCCCAAAAAATCCTAGGATTTTGTGTTGAGTAAAGAGAGACGAGGCCCTACAGTTTATTGTGGAATCCGAACCACATCTAGGGCATCGCCAGTTCTCTTCCTTACTGTCGTGGAATATCTTGAAAATGTCGTATCCTTTGCTCCTCAAAGAATTACTGTATAACGATAAATAAAGAATTTTCCGGAATTAGAATTTGATGGCACAATATTTGTTGCAATATCTGTGAGAAATTACTGTCATGGACAGTGAAAATACAGGTTTTGCAGCATGTTGCAACTGAAAACCATAAACCACGTGTGAGCTACCACTCATGAGTTCTATTGAAGATAAAAACAATTTAATTTAGATTTAGTTAAAATGGTGACAGCCGTGTAACATTCCGTGGACCAAACTAGAGAACCATCATTTTAAACGGTTTCTGCAAAATTGTGTTAGTGGAAAGTACAATAACGTTACTGTGCCTGCGGAATCCGCATTAAGGAAAAATTATATATCGCCGGTGTGCACGAAATTGAAGCAGAAATTTTTTCTGAGTTGCAAGACAAACACGTATAGGTTAATGTAGATGAATCCGCCGCTGTTAGTGGTCAGAACATCGTAAATGTATTGGTTGAGGTGATGGATGAGACAGTGTCAATACCAGCTCGCTTAATATCAACAAAAGTGTTAGGATGCACAAATTTCGAAACGATATGTGAATATATGGATACCAGCCCTAAAACACTATGGGGTGACAATTATGAATATAATAAGGAACGTGTCTTTGTAACGGATGAAGATTCGTATATGTAGGCGGCTGGACAGTGCTTAATATACACCTATTTTAATCTAGTACATGTGACATGTTTATCATTTCTGTGCATGTGTTTACACCGGTATCCTGTATCCGCCTCTAATATTTATGTCATTTAGGACCAACTGTACCAATGTAGTTCAGCCAAAGCTCAGTTGAACTTGGTTTTAAATCCAAAGTTACGATTGTTTCAACAATAGTCCGGTCAAAGTAGTCAAAAAAATATTAGTAAGTTTACAATAATACGCATAGTGCTGAAAATTGATACAGATCTTGGGAACACTATTGCAAATAAAATGTCAAAAATCCCCCTCGATTCCACGTTGCTAAAAACGTTATTCAAGGTCAAATGTCAAAAATATTGGTTTTTTTGCATTTTTCTGGTAAACGGTAAGTTTTATGATAAAAATAGGTCAGATAAAAGTTGTAGATCATGAAATTATCTACAAAAATTATTCTTATACTTTTTTGCTAAGAATCACCATTCCTGAGATATCATCATCTGAAACATCGAAGACAATAATATGCACGTTAACCGCCTAGATACATCATCGGATGTTTAATATAAGTAAAAATATTGGTTTCTGTAACTTATACATACAAATTATACGATTGTGAGAATATACACATAAAAGAAACTCAGTACCTAACTTCATTTGTCCGTATAATCTTGAGCAACATCTGTCTACTACTCTACTGTCCGGGAAGCTGTATGTGAAGGATTGGAAGATCTCGCTGATGTTAGAATGGATACAATAAATCAGCATGTAGATGCAAGTGATTCACGAGTAAAAAAAGATGCTAAAGACATTAAAAATCTTCTTGAGTGGTTTTCATCACATGGTCCTTTCCCTGAGGTTAAAGAAATCATATCAATTTCCAGTGGAGTCGTTGGTGATAATAAAATTAACTATCATAAAGCTCGTGAGGTTGGGATTGCTTCTATGTCTAAAATGACAGGAGAAACATTCAATAATATCAAATTAAAACGCGCTGATAAAGTACTTCCTCTTTTAACCATGAGCAGCACCATAAAAGTTCATGATGAGAAGGTACCATAGATCCTTTATTATTATTTCAACTATGAGTATTACTAAGACATTTGAGGATGAAATTGAAAAATTCTTCGAATATGAATTAGACCCTACCCATTACCACTCTTCGATACAATTGGAATGCGTAAAACACATAAATCAGCTATTTATGATTGCTTTCAATCAGTGAACATTGAAATTAACAACACAAATGCTACTTACATCATCGATGGAGGATATCTATTACACCGCGTTGTGTGGGATCGAGAACAACCATTCAACGTTATTTTTGATAAATACGTTCAGTATGTACATAGACATTTTGGTCATAGAGTGACTATAGTATTTGATGGTTATACTGATTATAAGAGAAACATTAAAACTACAGAACAACGTCGTCGAACTACAAAAACATTTTCATCTTCTGATGTCGTTTTTGATCAATTTATGACAGTTTCAACAAACCAACAATAATTCCTTGCAAAAACTCATAACAAGTCTCGCTTCATTTTAATGTGTTGTGAAAAATTTACAACTGCGAATATTTTAGTGAAACAAGCTGATAATGACGCTGATGTCCTCATAATTGAAACAGCGATAGAACAATCCAATACAGCAAATACAACTATCGTTGCTGGTGAAGATGTTGATTTATTAGGACTACTGACTACACGAACTCCAATTAATAAGATTATTTACTTTTTGAAACCTGGGAAAGCTCAACAACCAACAGAAATATATTCATCGAAAAGTTTAGCTGCATATCCAAAATGTCAAAATCATATCTTATTTTTACATGCAATAACTGGCTGCGATACTACATCAGCATTTTTCAATAGGGGTAAAACAACAGTATTTAAATTGTTAGAAAAACATGATTTAATTGATTGCGCTAAAGTATTTAAAAAGATTGACTCTTCTCCACAAGACATCATCACAAACGGGATTCGCTTTCTTCTTGCTCTATATGGAGCTCAAAAAAAAACTGTTTAGACAAGTATAGATATTTAAGTTTTGTAAAAAATACACGGAAAAATAAAAGAGTACAACTATCTTGTCTTCCTCCAACATCTGCTTCTGCTCATCAACACTTATATTGAGTATACTATCAAGTTCAAGTGTGGCTAGGCAATCAACTGGACCCAGAAGACTGGGGTTGGAAATTAATAGATAATAGTTTGGAGCCAATTCAAACTTTACTCCCACCTGCTCCAGAAAGACTTCTTAACACTATTTTTTGCAATTGCAAAAAAGGTTGTAGTGCAAAATGTGGCTGTAGAAAAGTCAGATTATTTTGTTCATCAGTATGTACCAATTGTTAAGGCCAGTTTTGCTCCAATGTTGAATCAAATGCAACAGATGAAGATTTTTATGATATCAATAAGGAGACAACTGATGTATCTTTTTCAGAACAATTTTCAGATATCCAGCAAGAAGAACAAGAAGAAGAAGAAAGCGAAGAAGACATTTAAATTATTTCCAATAGTACCATTTTTTAGTTAATAGAATATTTTTTTAACAAAACTCATTCACAATAGATCGTGAAGTATGCCTACCGGGGACACCACGTTAAAAAAAAATGCGCCAAGTACACTACCTCATAGGTGGTGCGGAAATGTGTGCATATTATGTAGAATACGACTTCTTCAACTTTTAGAATCGCGATTTCTCAGGAATGGTGATTCTTAGGAAAAAAAGTATAAGAACGCTTTTCATGATCTACAACTTTTGTCTGACCTATTTTTATAATAAAACTTACCGTTTACCAGAAAAATGCAAAAAACCAATATTTTTGACCTTTGACCTTGAATAACTTTTTTTAGCAAACGTGGGATCGATGGAGATTTTTGACATTTTATTTGTAATAGTGTTCCCAAGATCTGTACTAATTTTCAGCTCTATGCGAATTATTGTAAATTGAAATGTACAATGATATCCTCGGGTTTTAAACTAAGTTCAACTGAGGTTTGACTGAACCACATTTGTACAACTGACCCATAATATTCGAATCGGGGCTATAGTTATATGAGTCTCTTTACAATAATTCACATAAATTAGCACAACGTGTCGATATGTCAGATATATTATCATATAAACGGTAATACTTTGTTGCATTTTAGATAGTCTTTATTATAGTTATTATTGGTTCTTGTAACAATAAACTATTATCATCAACACTTGTAATGTCTTGTCATGATCTGATAAAAATAAAATAATCAAGAATTTAATTTTATTCATCATTGTTGACTTGTTATAGAGCGGCTGACAGAGCTCTACATATTTAATAAATAGGCCAAGAATATTTTTATAAATGTCCAAGTATGTTTCAGAATACATGTCATCTTGCTGAAATAATAATTAGTTGTCCTCTATATCAGACTGGCTATAAATTCTCTACCAGTATGCAATGTTTAATTTATATTGGAATTAAAGTTTGTCACATTTTAGCATGATAATGTGTGTTAATCAAAGCATATAGCGACCGCACAAATATCAAAGGACTATTTATAATCCTGTGATTAAATCTCCGCATATCTGTCGGTCGGTGTGTTGTGCATTCATCGCCGAGGCGATGTCTAACTCTGCATATATCACAGTTAAATATTCTAATAAATGATGAATGCTTCACGGGTGCTAGTATTAAATAGGATATACTTGAAGCAGAACCGGCTTAGAGACAAAAAACGAATATGAAAATGTTGAACATGTTTGATCTTATTTACAATGTCATCCTTACAGTTGGTATATATTTACGCAACGTTGTGCGACTTAGTAACGTCACCTTAGGATTGTATTTATTCCAGAACTCCTGAAATGGTTGTTAATCGAGTATGTGCAGCGGAACATCACAGGCAATCAGCATTAAGAGTAAATCGAACACAAAACTGTATTGTCGAAGGCACACATTTTTTTTTAGTTTTATGTTGCACAAAATTTACTAGACGTTTACAATCATGTTTGTCCTAGCACATCAGGTCAGTCTCGCACACCTTACAAATTATTATAGCACCATTGTAGAACAAATCCGGGAATTCACTAATAAATTTATTCACTTTGTCAGCGTATGGCCGGTTTTTACCTTTGGGCAGGTCTGACATACTTTATTATTAAATTAATATCAAGAATATAATACAGAAAATAAAATTGTCAACAATACAACATAGAGAAATAAATTATGTTATTGACACCTCGACGCATAACAGGAGACTAAAATAATAAACAAGTCTCGCTTACGTCTGGCTATTTCACTGCCCATAATTTGCGGATCGAAATGCCAACTCTAATAATGACATAATCTTTATTCTTCACCTGATCGTACATAAAAGAAACGAAATAAAAGAGGCTTATGTGATGCATGCCTGATGTATGAGTCAGGCAGTTTGAAAATCTCAAATCTATGTTTTAAGTTGTTGATTAGATACTAAGCAGCAATTCTGATGGGCACGATGCAGTATTTTATATTTTTGATATGCGATCTCACATAGCCGACATATCAAATACGTAAATTATACTAAAGGCAATTTTTTCATTCATATTTTTTTATTCATATTTCTTATACCCATTCTTTCGAATTTTTGGTATTCCAAAAAAGAATTACTCTAATAAGGGTTTTTTCTTCATTCTTCATTCTTCTTCATGAAACATTTTGCACAAACGTTCAGTAAGAATCCTGATACGACACAGCGGTTTATGGGTTGTTCTAGTGGGTGTCCTAATCCCGAACCGGTACTGTCTAGGTTTGATAATAATAAATCCAGTGAAACAGTTGCCATGTAATATAATAATGGGTGTGATTATGTAACCGGATTAATTATTTGCCGCGATATCAATTACCGTCGACAATCTGCAAAATTAATGTTTTAACGCCGTTTTAACTTGTATAACTGAACTTTATTATTATGTATATGTGTTATATGCCTGTTTAATTGGATTGATTGTTAACAATTAATTTCTCTCTATGATTTGTAATTTATAGGTTGGGGGTTCTCGTTGTTCTGCGATGTGATGGAAAATCTTGATTTGTAATCGTTCCAAATGACAATAAACAATTTCATAAATAGGCAGACGAGAAGCCAAAACTGTTTAAACGCTGTCGGTTTTCGACTATTCAATTTATGTTATTGGTAGCGATTCGTGTTAATATTGCGGCAAATATTATTGCAGTTATTTCGTTTTCATCTAATTGGGTAAATATGAATTTGCGTGTAAATTATATCTTCGTAATCATATTTGCTGACAGATTTCATACAGAAACTAATCGTTTAAATTTACTTAGTCGATAAAGTGACACGCCGAGGTTAATGGGATTTGTCTTGATGGCAATTTTGGATTTGCATCTCTAATCGAGGATTTATATATGTTTGCCGAAAAATTCTAATCTCCAATAAAATTAGAAATTAGTAATTTAGCATACTTCCAGATATTAACATCGAGATTAAGGAAAAATCCAGAAGCCACCAAAATTTGTCCCAGATCACTAAATTTCAAACTCAGACACAAGACATACAGTCAATAATAGAACTATTCGGCAAAGCTATATTTCTGTCAGCAATGTTAGAATAGTACTTTTAGGTATATATTCTTTAAAAAAAATGAACAAACTATTTACAATATTCCAAGGATAGTCAAGGTAGTTTTCAACATACTTCATTTTGCCTGGAATCTGGAATAGAAATTGAGGATTGAACATTATCAAGGTAAGTTTTACAAAAAGCAGTTAAGTAATTTAAAACATGAATAATGGTGTGAGTTTCAGAGGAACATGTTTCTATCAATTAACACTAAATGTATTAAAAACATGTAAAATAAAAGACTCAAAAGGTTAATAAAAGAAAGCGTCCTCAGAAAGTTCTCAACATTGTGGAAAATCATTCCTCATAGTTGTTTGATAAAGAAGAAATTGATCTCCTTAACAGGGGATTAAATTTTTCAAAGTTGAAAGTTCAATTCAATACCTTCCTGATTATTCTACAGGATTTGTCAGAGAAGCTTGCAGGAATCAAATCTCCAAAAATATTGTCACTAAAGCAAATTAAAGTCAGAATCCATAAAGGATAGAAAAATTACACACACCTAAGCACTGATTTGAGATATTTTTGATGTGCCGATTCGAAAAGTATATCACGTTTTTTCCGTAGGAGCTCTATTTTTTGAGATACAATATAAAAAATTTTGGTGTGATTAAATGCAAAATTAATAAAATAATGGTCTATTCAGAGACCTAAATAGTATTTTCTTACTTAAAATTAGGGTCTAAATAGCCCTACTGAGTATTTCCCATGACCATAAAACCCAACCCTCAACCATGTGATGCCCCCCCACTAAATAATTCATGCTGGCCAATAGTCGCCCACATTGTACAGTTCAGTTTGGTACTGAGTTTTCGTGGGGAAATACGTTGTATAAAAACTATGGCTTCCACAAGTAGACGTTTTTTGTTACACATGTGATGTGAGTGTTGGACTCCACATTTCGTATGTAAAACATGCGTTGAACATTTGTGACAGTGGACAAATGGGGAGAGGAAGTGCCTAATGTTTGGGATATCAATGATTTGGCGGGAACGAAAAAACCATTTTGATGACTGCTATTTTTGTCTCGTAAACATCAAAGACATCAATCGCAATAATCGGCACAAATGGATAAATCCTTATCTGGATTCAGCGAGGAGATCTCTACTGCATTCTGGAGAAATATCCGTTCCATCATTGAGCAACCTGCCTATGCTCTCAGATGCTGATACATCAACGCTTATAAAAGATCCACATTTCACAGAATCAGTGAACGAGGTTGAGTCTAATGCTTGATGTTCGTTTGTTCAAGTAGTTAAAAATTTTCTTGAAAAGCAAAAAGCAGAGAATTACATTGAATTAGTGGAAGAGATGCATTCCAACTTAAATAAGCTCAGTTGTAACATGAGCATTAAGATTCACTACCTCCACAGCAGCATAAATCGTTTTCCAGAAAACCTAGATGATTTTAGTGAAGAACAGAGGTAAAGATTCAACTAGGATATAAAAACTATGGAAGAAAGATATCAAGGAAGATGAGACATCCACATGATAATTGACTACTGCTGTAGTCTTCAGTAAAACTGTTCTGGTAAACCTCATACAGGGAAGTCTTTAAAATGATGATTTTAAGTGATGATTGATCAATGTATATGTCTATTTTATGAAATAAATACTTTACTACATATTTTCTGACTTTTTTTAGCAATCAGTTGTAGTAAATAGTAATAACCTGATATGTACATAGGTTAAAAGATGAGATGATTTTATTATCTATTTATTGATTCAAAAAAATAGGGCAGATATACCGCATCTCAAAAACATGATCTAAAGAGCAAATCTGACGGTATTTTTGGAATCTGCATCCCAAAATTAGCCAGAAACCCTTTTATATTTGTCAAAATGTTTTTAGACGTAAATAAATAATGAACAATATAGGCTCCAATTCTTCCTTGTGTCACAATTTTCACATAAAAAGTTAATATAAAATACGTTAATAAAGTATGCCTCATTTTCATCTAACTTTATGAATATGAAAGTGGTTCCTAAAATAGGCCCACAGATACTTTTTCCCATCTTAGTTTAATAAATTAAGTTTCAGAAATTCCACATGATATACTTAAATTGTTTATTAATAGAGATATTGTAATATTATTTTTACAAATAAAGTTATTTATTATTATTATTATTTTATGTATAATGTATATACAACAAAATCTGAGATAATACTGTAATTTAACATGTGATGAATTAGAAAATACATTATTTTGAAGGGGATAAAAACAATTAAATACCGTTGTATTCGAAGGAGGTAGTCGAAGATTGAAGACGCGATTATTCTTTTAAAAACCGCAATCCTTCAAGGCGCGTATAAATGAGGCGCCATCGATCAGTTTTTATTATAAGTTGATTTAATGAAAATTAGCTAAAAAGAACGAAAACTTTTTATACTCCAAAACGAGTTTTCCGACAGAAATTTTTTAAATTAATTAATCCAAAGTGTAATCTTAATATCATCACCATTTTCATGAACGAAGAAGACATATTAAAATTAATAATACTTTGTGATTACTTTAAAACTTTTACAGGGAATCCCTCGCTAGGCTATGAGGGGCACTCCTGCCCTTTTGTGACTCCTGGATAGAACTTGCTTAGTATGCAGGGTTCGAGCCTTATACTTAACTAAGTAACAAACTTTGTTCGGCTTTCCGACACCACATGCCGCGTTCTCTTAGCTTCGACACCATTTCCTCGTATTTCTGTAGTCAACAATGTTAACTTGAGCTGTTATTATACTTAGCTGAAGAAGTTAAATACGGATATTCTCAACAATGAAAATTTTTTATTAAACACAAGAACGCACTGCAATGTGTTTCAGAATAACTTACAAATGAAAGAGTTACTAGCTTGACTGCAAAACTAATCTGCTCAAAATTTACAATAATTGATGCTGTTATAACGAGTGAATTTGTTTTAGCGCTAAAATCACTTTTTTTATTGCTGATGCATGAAAGATTGCGTCTCTCATTATTTTAGCACTAGAATTAATGAGGCAAATGTTTAGGAAGTTAATTTAAACAATTACGAATAATTTGTAAACGTTCAAGAGGAACCAAATTTTTATTTCAGCGACTTATTTTTAAACTGCGCTCAGAAACTTTTACCGTCCCACTTTTAAAAATTGCTTCTAGGGTTATTGTAAAAATTTGCGGCGTATTTTGACTGCATAGCATAGGTTTTCAAATAAATTTTTGAGCATAGAATTCAATAATGAGCTCAAATTTAGGTCAAGGTAAATGTATTGATTGTGATTGTTGTTTAAATCACTGCGCGTACTGTTGTACCACATCTTTAAATTGTTGTATACTTGAAGGACCAGAAACAAACACTTGGTTCATTTCAAAACATATATTTTTTAAAATACTAAAATTGTTTAATACACGTAATAAATAAAAGCAACTGTAATATGGTTTCTTTTTTAAAAGATTTATTCTGGGAACTGGCAGATAAAATAAACTACTAGAACGAGTTCGAATAGCTGGAACATGAAGAGAGAAATAACTAAATAATTGTGGACAGTCAATTTGGTTATTTAAAATTTTATATAAGGTTACTGAATAATATTTCCATCGAGTATTCAAGTCATTCATGTAAAATCTTTGTAATGACATATTGTTGAAAATGCCTTGTGGACCATCCAACCTATATCATAAAAACTTTACAAATTTCCTTTGTATTTTCTTAAAATGAAATTTATGAATTTCGTACCCCGGATACCAGACTAGGCAAGCATATTCCAATTTAGATCTAACGAAAATATTAAAGAGTAATTCCAGTGTAGCAGTTTTTACAAGCTGCTTGCTGTTTCTTTTTTATAAAACCTATATTTGTGTAAGCACCCGCTACCATATCATTAATGTGGTCAGTAAAAGTAAACCTACAGGCAAAGATTAATCCCAAATCTTTAAATTTATAACATCTTGTTACATTATCCTCATTAATTGAATATGTGAATTCAATTGGCTGCAGTTTTCTCGAAAAACTCATGCAGTTGCACTTACTAATATTGAAAAATAAATTTCTTTCGCACCAAAGATTCAATTTATTTATATCTTCCGGCAAACTAATAGAGTCATCAAAGTTGGAAATTGACGAATAGAGTTTTAGATAATTCGTATATAATAGGGAACTTGCACATTTTTTTTTACTTCATAAAAATGTTCTACAATACTAAAAAATAAGATATGCAAAATATGACTCCTTAATTCCCAATAATAAATTTGTTATAAATTATTAAAGATTCGCGCGCGAGCGGACCGTTTCAAACAGGTTCAAAAGCGCGGGAGTAATCGTGACATCACACCATACAATTTACAAACGACGACATTAATGTCTATGACGACGACGGAGATCCCAGCACTCGACCGCTTGATTTCGGATAAATTTTAAGTGTATACTTAAAATGGAAACAAAAACTCCTTATTTTAAATATTGCATTGTACCGTTGTGTAAGAATACTACAATGAAAGTGCCAGATAAAGTATTTATAATATTGCCAGAAGATAAGATTCGTCGATCAAAATGGCAAAAAGCGTGTAGAAGAAATGAAAAAGACATTTCACAGAGCAGTAGGTCTCTACATGTGTGTGATCATTTTAATGTAAGTACATTATTAAATACTATATGTCTATCTACTAGTTTTTCGCAGGCGGGCAATAAAATATTCCGAATTCCAAATTATTGAATTTTAATTAGGGTAGGATCAAAGAAAGAATGTGTATACAATGTTAGAAAATAAGATTAGTAGATAGAATATAATTTAGTGGTACTAAGTAAAGGTAATTTCCTGGTGCGAAAGTAAACAGCTATTTATTATTATACTCTTCGCAAATACGATTACGAAGAGTATATTGCATTTGATCGGGGCATTTCTAAAATCGTTAATATCGCTCGCAGAGAAAAAATCATTTCGTTCGTCATCGAATTCTGAACAACTTTCAAAATGTCCGTCTGTTCATCTGTCCGTCCGTCACGTTTCTTGTAAGCACGATAACTAAAGAGAGAAAAGTCCGATCGAATTGAAATTTGGGCTATAAGTTAGTGTTAGCTAGAGGAAGAAATCCATTGTTTTTGAAAAAAATCAAATAGTAAATAAAAAAGTTATAGAACATTTTATTTAAAAATATGAATCTACAGAGGGTTGCAATTTTCAATGTGCTACTAAAATTGAAGTAATTTTCTATAGACACCAAAATGCTGTAAAATATACTACCACAAATTTCACCTACGCAGTCGGCATCATCGGGAGATGAAAAAAAGTTGAAAATTAAATATGTGATCAATATATTAGGTATTGTAAGAATGAATCTTAGTTTATACTATAAAATATACTGCCACGCGTTTCGCCAATACAGTCGGCACCATCGGGAGAGAAAATTAAATATGTAGTCAATACATTAGGTATTGTAAGAATGAAGTTTATAAGACAAACACAAGATTCTTTTCAAAAAACTGCGAAGAGTATCCTACAGAATGTGCAACAATTATATAAAAGTTCAATAACACTACTGCCTGCGAAGAGTAAAATGTTTACCTCTAGTATATATAGTATATTGCAAATACCTTTCCCTTGCCCTTTAATTTATTCTATTCAAATCTTACATTTATCTATTATGGGAATGATAACACGACACAATCACTTATTTCCCTTGCCCCAAAACATAGTACGAAAATACCTACGATAGGTAATTATACATTTGCGCAACATTTCCTTTGCAGCAAATGTCTTCTATAGAGACACTTTACACGTGTGTACAAAAAAAAACACGAAAAATATAGAAGTGGCTGTTGTAAAGAATTACCCTAAATTCTTTCAAACATAAGACTAAGTCTGCTAAAAATGCTTAGTTGTGACTAAGCATTTTGTAGTTATTTCATTTTATTCCGTGATCAAGTCATAACTATTTTATGTTTTGTTACACTTGAAAATTTCATGAGGCCTAAAATAAAATAAAATAAAATACCACTGTTATTTTCCTAAATATGAGCTTGTTTATTAGATTTTAATTACAATTTAAATTCAGTATTTTATTATTTTAAATTAGTAATCCATCAGGTAGTCATGAAACTTGTTTCTTTGTATTTTCCGCGCGTCCCTCGATGTTGCTAATCTCGCTCTGATTGTTACTTCAAGAGATCTAAAACAAAACAAATTTTATAGAAGACCATCATCCAGTGGTTTGTTTTAGTAAATAATAAGTAAGTGTCACAGGGCAAATGTATAGATATGTTTATTTTGTCTATATCGCTAATATAATATTAATAGTAACTTACCAATAATATTAGTCCAATCCAGCCTCTTCTCGTGTAAGAAATTATTTCTGTCCTCGTTGCCTGCCACGTACTTCGGCTTAGGGTTGAATTAATTGATATGCATTTTCAATTTTAATTGTTTTTCGAGTAATGACCGTACCTACAATGTAATAAATTGTATTTAATAAGATATAACCTATGAAAGAAAACAAACAAAAACATATCGTTTCTTTCTTATTGTGAAATAAAGAAAATAATTGGGGACTTACCTTGATAGGGCTTGTTATCCAGTAATGGTTACTTGTGTTAGTAATATACCATAAACCTTTTACTTTACAATTCTCAGCTTAGGTTTTTATGTTGTTTGTCAAAACTCAAATTAATATAAACTTTACGCACTACGTAGGCAAAAGTAGCTGTCGTTACGGTTGCAACGTTCTAGCGTAAGAGCGCAAGACGGTACGTCCAATATTACAGGACCGCCTTGGGTTACGGCTTTATTACTAGGCGCTAATTTTGTTATATTTTCTATTCAGAGGTACAACCAACATAGTAACATACTGCATAAGCATCCTAGCTGTTCAACTGTTGTAATATGGTAGTAAACAGTAACCATTTAGGTAATTGTTTAAAATTGTAGGCTTGTGGCGATTGAGACCTCCGGTCCTGTGTCTCTCAGGTCATGACCTTGATACCATTTGAAGGTCGTGAACTATGTAAGATATTAACATGACTTACGTGGTATGGGTAATTTTCCTTTGTAATTTAAATTTGTCTTCTCTAAATAATATTTTGTTTATTAGGTCTTCTAGTCTAAGAGAAAATAGTATGTGTCTCACTTTGTGGTATTATTTTAAACAGTAGGGCTTCTGTAATTTATATTCTTCTTGACCTGGATCGTCAACAATTAACGCGGTACATCGTTCATTTCCTGCATTTGAATGGTTTTTCTGAAATGCTGGTTTTTATGATTTTTTTTTCCTTCCTTCTTTTTCCGGGAGAGCCATGTTTGGTAAATTATTAACGGGGTAGGCATTGCGATGACACGTCTTTTAGTGAGTTACCAATTTTTGATTATTGGGATCAATAGTGATTGTACTGCCGTTGTTCGTGATTAGATTATTATATTATGTGATTTAATTAATTTTCACGAAATTTCAATTTTTGGATTAACTCGTTAAGCCTTGCAGAAGTGCCAGTCGAGGAACTTCCAGTGTTTTACGGATTTGAGACTACAATCAAACCGGAATTTTTTTTTATGGTCCAATTTTCCTTTCACACTGAGGAAATATTTAAATAGTGCAACATAGTTTAAGTGTACGGGTAATCTCAGTGCACTTTTGGTTCATCGTTTTGAGGTGTCGCCTTTTGGGTCACCACCGTTTTGTGGGACCGACTCCTGGTTCATCGCCGTTATTTACCGTCTCTGGTTTGGTTACGATAATCTGTTCGCCGCCTGTTCATCCTACGCGGAGGAGTGCATCTCCTAGCTGTGTAGCGCTCACCCAATTGACAACAACCCTTAGACACTATTGACAACTCTCTGCCGCTCACCAGTCACAAGATAAGTGCCCTAGTACTAGATTTATTTTTCTTGATTTTTTTTTTATACCAAACATTACACACATTTGTGTTTACATTTTTGAATACATATCTATGCCATTTGTTTGATATGCATAGTATGAATATATTGTTTATTTTATTTTTATATGCATATATATCTTATTATTAGTATAATTGGTTGGTATATTGCGTAATAAATAGTATTAAGTGTATATGGGAAGAACCCTCCCATCAGTGCGAGTATTTCTCTTTTGTATTTACCTATATATGTGTATATATATCATTAAATGTCATTGCGTATTATAATATACCTAATATAATTTTTGTAATATATCCTTCGATTTCAAACAACTAGTGATTTTTTTTTGTTGTTGTTTGTGTGTTTACCACCTAGCTGTCTTACCTGCTCCCCCCCCCCGATGAGCTACCAAGTGTGTGGTTCCTACTTTATTTCGAACGGCACACTATAATAAACATTTGCTACGAGTACCGGAGAGGTATCCAGCGAAGCCTACTCACATTTCACCTTTTATTAGTTATTACTAAATAACTATAAACAATTTTTTTTATTATGCTTTGTACGTAGCAGTTTATAAATTATTACTAAAAGCTAAAAAAATACATACTTCTCTGTCTTGACCCCGCGGACCTCTCCAAGGTAAAAACTTTCACTATTTTGTATAAAAGATGCCACCATAAACATATCCACTTTAGGCAAATTATTAGATTGGCCCTTTGAAAAACCTTGTTCAGTCATTTTAAAATATCTGTACAACTACAATAAGCGGTACTATAAAACACAATTATATATTTATATCAGAACAGTCACTAACAAATCAACCACAGTCTAATAACATCATATTGTACATATGTTTATATAGAATGTCATACTTTGTTAATTTGTTTGTATTATTATTTTTAAGTATTTTATGAATGAATTGATTTTTTAGTTTTCTTTTTTCTGTATATAATATATGTATATATTAATATAAATCTTACTCTGTACCCCATACAAGTCGTAAATAATCTACTTAATTGTGAATAAAGATTTTTAATTGGAATTGGAATTGGTAAACATCTGATTGTGTTGCTTCCCGGCGCGACGACTACCGAATATTGTATGGTGTGACGTCACAGTCAATAGTAGCTCGTTTCGGGCCACTTCAATTTTATCGCTGTTTAGATCCTTCATACTGATCGCGTGGAATTAGAAATCTTATTTTTTTGTGAAGTACACGTTTTATTACAACGTTACGATATGTTTTTTAGTATTATTTTTATTTTTAAAATTATAGGCAAGTTCCCTATTGAGCATTATAACTAAGTTCACAGACATAAATAACATATTTATGAAAATAATGTATAAAAGGAGGTCTATAACGGATCTTTGCTGAACTCCTGAAGTTGCTGTCATTTCAACAGACTTAAAACCCTAGTACTGTACGTATAAACTTCTGTTGTTTAAATAGTAATAAAAAACTTGAGGAATCCGTCACTACATCGCATAGTTTTGCAGATAGAAACTGTGCGACACTTGTTAAATTTGTGGTAGTAGACCTACCCTATAGAAATCCGTGCTGGTTAGAGCAAATTTGAGCTTTTAAATGACTAAATAATATTTCATATAAAATTACTTCAAACAACTTACCGAAATTACATAAAATAGTAATTGGTCTATAGTTCTATAGAGGTTTTATTTTTGGTTTTGAATATAGGACAAATCATAGACCTTTTCCGATTTTGAAGAAATTTGTTCGTTTGCTGAGACATATTAAAGATTATGGCAAGAGGTTTGCCTAATAAAATGACACAATGCTTTAGTAGGAATGGTGGAATACCATCTGGCCCTGTTAGTCTCGGTTTATATTTTTTATTGCTTTGAATCTTCAGTAATACTTAGAATCATTAAAGGAGATGCGATAGATTTTGCTGCATTAAATTTACTTGACGAAATAAAAGTTGATTACAAAATTGTACAAATGCAACATATTTTTTGGGGATCATTTAGTACAGCATTATTAAAATTCATTGAGTTGGAAATATTAGATACATTTTCCTTATTATTAATGTAAGACCAAAACTGATTCCAGTTACTTTCGTTTTTTTTTTTCGGATATCATTTGCCAGTCCTTCCAGTGGGTGGAAGATGGAGGAAAATGCTCTGGTTGAATCATTATATGACTATTTCACCATCCTTTCATGAAGCTATGAAAATCTCTCAACACATTTACTTTCTCTTCCACTATCTCCCAATATTATTAACATTTTAAAGAAATTTTTAACTTAAAGGGAATTTTAGTGACAAGAAAATATATTAAAAACAAAATATAAGTATTAGATATTAATCATGTAGTTTAAATAAAAATTAGGTTTAATGGATATTGTATTTATATCTCGATTTAAGGTTTGCTGGAATTGCTAGTAATACCATTTCATGTCACTAAAATTCCCTTTAAATTAAGGGCCCCTTTAAGATGTTGATAATACCGAGGGTAAGACAAATAAGCATTAACACATTTGTCTAATTTTTCTGTTCCAAACAACACCCATAACTTCTTCAATCCACTGCTTTGAAGTTTAAAGACAAAATACAATGAAAGTTTCAAGACATTTGTTAAGCACCATTTTCGAAAAATACGTCTATCAACCTCTTCAAAATTAAAAAAAAACCGCTGTCAATTATTGCTTGGGGATCAGAATTTCCTCACTAGTAAAACTCGACGTGTGGTGGAGTAATTTTTGACGTTTCAAGAAAGTCACATTTTTTGACGTTTCAAAAAAGTCACATTTTGACGTTTCAAAAAGTCACATTGGTGGAATGTCACTAATATTTCTTCAGACATTGGGACCGATTTTGCTCATCAACGAACGCAATCTCTTTCTTGACCTCTAGAATGTGTGTACTAAATTTGAAAGATTTGTCTCAAAAACTGTAGCTGCTATCGCCAACCACACAGACACACACAGAGACACATAGAGAGAAAATTTTCCTGCTGAAATTTAGTGTATCGTCATAATTCGTCGAGATTCGTCCAGAAATACAATAAAAATTTTTAAAAAAAATTTTCACGAATACGTAACTTTCTGACTGAGGGGTGAGGAAGTAATAACTGTACTTTATTGATGACATTAAATTTCAATGAAGAATAAATATATTTGGTTCCATAGGATACAAAAATATATTTACACAAATTTGTATTCATTTTTATAGTTGATTCAAAGTTGATAATACTCACTAATGAGATTCGTACGAACTAAGACTGTGAGATTTTTAAATATGTTCCAAATGCTACTGTGCCACTGTCATTTTGAAAGTGTAGTATCTTGTACTGGGTATCTTCAAAAGCTTAGTAGTAATTATTTGTAGGTATTAATGTATTCTTAACATCGTGTTATGGGCAAATAAAAAATATGTATATTACTTCCTCACTCAGTGAGGAAGTTGTATTTGTGAAAAAAATTTTAAAAATTTTTATTGCATTTCTGGACGATTCTCGACGAATTATGACAATACACAAAATTTCAGACAGAAAATTTTTTTGTCTGTGTGTCTGTGTGTGAGACAAAGCTTTAAAATTTTGTACACACATTATAGAGGTCAAGGAAGAGATTGAGTTCGTACCTGAGCAAAATCGGTCCCAATGTCTAAAAAAAATATTAGTGACATTCCACCAATGTGACTTTGCTGAAACGTCAAAATGTGACTTTTTTGAAATGTCAAAGTGATGGTTTTGAAACGTCAAAATGTGACTTTTTTTGAAACGTCAAAAAATGTTACTTTTTTGAAACGTCAAAAATTACTCTTATTATAAACTCCATCACATGTCGAGTTTTACTGCGGTGAGGATGTTCTGATACCCAAGTAATTGGCAGCGGTTTTTTTATTATTATCTAAAAATCAGGCTGCTATTTTGTGAAATGATAGTCTAAAGATTTAAAAACATAGTCCAACTTAAATCTTAAGACCACTTTTGAATTTAATGCCTAAAAGTTGTATAAAAACGACTCTTAGGTGGCCCAAATATGCCTTAAATTGTTTCTCAATGTCCCTCCCATCACGTTAATAAATGACTACCAAAGGCGTCTGCATTATAAAAATGTCTTTTCTTGCAGTAAGTATTAATTTAGTACTGTTAATGTTATAAAATTCAGGTTACTTTTATATACCTACTATGCTTTTCTGGTATTATCTTTATATATTTTTATTTATTTGTATGGTATAGTATAATCTTAATTAAAAATGTATATTTATTCATCAGATTGTTTACCATTTCATGGAAATTTGTTGTGGGGTTTAAACTGAATATATTCTTCAAGTTTTATTATATTTTAATGAAAGAGTTGGCGAATTTAAGCGCGTTTAGAGTTTGAAGCGAGATTCAATCAGGAAGTACTGTTTGCTTTGGGATCAAGTCTCCAAGAATGAGCGTCAAACTCCTTAACTCAAAAGACAGGCAGGCGATCTCGAGAGTAAACATCTTCTCAAGCAATTTATGGCAATAATGAGTCCTAAGAAATATTTACATCAGCAAAAAGTCTAGACTTTTAACATAAATGTATAAATAAAATGGCAACGACTTTGCTCGTTTTCGTGTTGAAAATCGGGAAAATGTATTTTCCCTGAAATGTAAATTCTAATGAGGTTCCATTGGAAATGAGGGTTCGATATTCGTTGCATTTTAATTATTGTTTGATGATGGTGGGTTTTTGATTATTCAAACTAATTATCATTTATGATAAATATGTTCATAAATTATTCCCAATCTTATATTATCGTAACATCAGATAACAGACAAATTTACATGAATAAATCAAAACAATCATAGGTACATTTTTTTAATGTTTAGTTTCAAAATGAAAGTAGCTCAGCTACATACTTACTAAAATTATTCACTGCCTTAATTTCAAAACTAGTCACTTAAAATAATTGCAATTCATTAGAATAGCAAATGTTACGGTTGAATTCATCATTGTGAGAAATATTCATGTATTTTAAGTAGAAAAATCAACTAGTAATATCTTTTTTCATTAACTTTATTTATAGATTACATTTTAAACATCACATTCTCAAACTTTACTTCACGGAAATTATTATCTGTAATATTTTATCTACATGCATTAAAAGGTCACGTCTCAAGGTTATACCGTAGACGTCATAGTTTCTATTTAACATTATATCTCTGATCTGTGATAGAGGTATGGAATGACATTTAAGCTAGAGGACAAGCGAGCATTAGTTTCTTATTAAGTTATATCCTACATATGACTTTTGTATTATTTACCATAGGTTATGTGGATTATCTTTTGCTCGTTATGTGTTATTTCGAGGAATATTTAATTTCTAATTGGGGGTAAATTTACTTAAATTTTGCCATCAGTTCTAAATGTCATTTATTCGAATGTTATTGGCAGTGTTCAAATGTTGTCGGGATTGCACACCGAGTTGATCTGTGGTCACGTGAGCTCGTCTGTTTTTATAGACTTGATCCGTCATAACGATCATTACCGTGTGTGTGAAACGAGTAATTATGGAAAGATTTGGAAAACAGTTGGGTTGTTCCGAAGTAATTCCAGACTGATACTACTTAGACCGTTTAAGCCAGGGACCTCGGATATATAGACCAAGTGACAATGAATTAATGGTGTCCGAGACATATCCACGACACATTTATTTTGCTGATCTCTTTCTATTGTATGATTTCAGGGTTAGCTTTATCTCTCTCTCTCAATTCTCGGTCAATGCACTGGAAGAAATAGTATTTTAGTATATGTAACAAGTTTATATCCAATGACAAGTAGAAGCTGATGCATCATTTGTTAGGGTTTTTGTTTTTGGATTGAAGGTCCCGGGTTCAGTTCCTCGACCCAGTCACTTTTTTTTTACTTTTGCTTTTTTATAAATTTAATATCAGATTCCAATAAGGAAAATTGCAATTTTTGAGGCGCAAAGTTGTGGCATTTGATTACTATAGGAATTTAATTCCCTACAAAATTATTCGTATAAACTTTTATCGTATCTCCCATGGTTTAAGATATGAAAAAAATTATCAAAAAAATGGAGAACCAGGGAAGGGACGGGTTACATTTTACATTATAATAACGTTTATTTTAATAAAAAAAAATACAATACATTTATAACTGTTTATTATAAACATAAATACACCACTGTAAATATCAAAAATTAATATTTGTGCCTGGGTAATAAAAGAGTTTATAAACTTAAATTGTTTATAATAAAAAGGCACCATAATAATGATAAAAAAAAATAGAAAAATACATAATATGTATGAGTCATGACGAAGAATAAAATTGGTCCTTGGCACAATCCAATATATACCACAATTGTCTTTTAAATCTATAACTAACGTGAAAAGATATTAATTACATAAAATCACAAAAATTATATTTAAAAACTCGATTCTCTTATAAACACTCTAAACAATCAAACAAATTTAATGGCTGCGGCAGGCGAGTGGCGACGATTACGAAGCGAGAGACGACATACGCAAAAATTTCTTATGAGCAAGTTCAAGAAGTTCATCGACCCTGAATCGAGAGAGAGTGAAGTAAATACGAAACAAATGACACGAAAGGAGAGGAACCAAAAACGGCATTTTGCAGGTTGTCCGGACACAGTCGTAGTTAGATTGATATGGTATATTGGTGTCTTTAATTTTTATAAGTCTATGGTTTAAGCTAAGTATGTTAGTACATTAATTATATTAATGGAACGCACTTCACCTGTTAGCACTAGCATCGACAAACCTTATGGATTCTGCAAATAACCGAATCTCAGGCTGTGGTATTTTATGATTCACCTTGCATAAATATTACTTTATATAATTTTCTTATCTTTTCTAACTCTTTTAATTAACGTTTTACACTTTATATTTGTCTTGATAAGTATTGATACATATTTACATAATTTCACATTAATTTGACAGGTGACCGACCTTGATATTTTCTGGCTAGACTTTCTGTGATTCTGTGTTTTCTATCACGTGATAACTCCATCGGTTCATTTCTTCCCTTTTCATAGTCAGTCGTCTTAATGAGCGGATATACCTACATTTTGTGTCTTGTGGTGAAGGATTGAAATTGATCCAAAATTATTTTAGTGGATGTTAATCATCGTTGTTTTGGGATTATTTCTTTCACCAATTTAAAGGATGCTACTTAGTATCTTATCGGCTAAATGCTGGATTATTTCGGGTGCCACATAGTATTTTGTCAGCTAAATGCTAGATTGTTTCTACAAGAAAAACGTGTATGGACGTAAGACTTTGCCCTATAGAAGGGTAAGTTTAAAATGTTTTGACTTTTTCCCCAAACCATAATTTGTTGTTTTTTCTTTTTATTAATAAAATGTTTAAACTATTTGCGAAGAAAATTACTAATTTATCAATATATTTGGAATACCCTTAAACAAAAAATGCTATACACATTGTTTTATTTTTGTTATAGTGATATACAAATTAAAAACAAATTAACATTAAACACATTTTCCAAGCTACATACACTCGTGAATGGCTGAAATACAAAGTTGTTGTTTTACAGGCATTAAATTTCTCTAATCCTTGCTTTATTTCACAAATTCTAAGGCTGTAAAATTCGCTCCATTATTTTCAAAATTCGCTTAACACAAAAAATACTTCATTGTTCATAAACAATCCTGAATAAATTTTAATTTAAAAGGATAAATAAAAAAAGACTAATTAATCCACCGAAGTAAGCCCTAAATTTTCTCTAAAACACGCAAAGACGCTAATCCCTTAACCTTTTATCCTGCCGTGATTTGACCCTTCCAAAAATGTTAAAGTACGTAACAGTGATTTATCTTTTTTTCTTCTGGCGATAACGACGCGTTTATATTAGCCTAAAGCCCTCCTTTCCTACTGAACTAGAGTTCGTCTCTTCGTGTTGGCCTTGTCACATTCAAAGGAACCTCCGAATTTAACAGGGCGATAGCGAAGATCCATGTATTATTTGGGAAGTGGTAAATTGGACCGAACTGGAAGAAATTATCTACTTTTTGTAAGTATTTTTTAGATTGGCAATTTTTAGGGACATTAACTTAAAATTTTGATAACTTTGAAATAAAGAAATTCTTTTTTAATTCTCTATTTTTAATTTTTTTATGTAACATTAAACCTCCTCTGTCCAAGGTCATTCTAAAACTAAAATGTAATCCACATAAAAATAGCTGAATTCGATAAAATAAAATAATTTAGTTGTTTTATGAATATCGATCTTCTAGAAAGTAGGTGGAATTAAAAAAATATCGATAAACAAACTAATTATTTTTATTGAATAAATCTTAACATTTAATATGAAAACACTTATCTTACTTGCTAATGCATAGGCCATTTAACTGCAAACATTTATTAATTCGGTGCGGAATACCGACATTAATTGTCAGTCCGATGCGTATTTCTCAGTGATAACTTGCCATATTTCTAAAACTGCTACTACCAATTGAGTTCTAGTCCGAGATACCGCACGTTTTATCTCGATATTCATGAACCCCATACATTGTCAATGGGGCTCAGGTCAGGAGAATCTGTTGGCCACGGAGTGATTGGGATCCTGTTCTCTTCTAACCAAGTTCTGGTATCTCTGGAGGTATGGCATCGGGTGTTGTCTTGTTGTAATCGCCAACGTTCAGGATACAAATCATTGGCTATTTGAACAAGAAGTCAATTTAGAATGGTACAGTAACGTGTACTGTCTACTGTACCATCAGCTCGGTGGCACTACGTTATAAATTCCCTCGCCAAACCATAATATTTCTTGAAAATTCTGATTTTTGTACCTTACAGCTTCGCACTAGTGGAGAATTAAGTTGCACGATTCATCAGTATTAAAGACCTTTTCAAAATTGTCGTCTCTAAAGTCGGTGCAAAATCTAGTTCTCTAAATTTGCTCCGCTGTAATATCTGATATCTTCATGGGTACTCTTGCTGTGTATTCACGCCGCATAAACGCTTGGTGAATGATTTCACAAACAATAGGTATTTCCATTACCTAGTGAATCTTTTTGCTAATTTTCCAAAACCTAGACGTGGATTTCTCCTTCCCAGCTGCAACAGAGGGGTCATATCCCGTATCTTGTGTGGTCTTCCAGAAACTCTCCCATGCGCATTCCCAGTATCACTTCTTATCCGTTTTAACACATTATATACTGCCGACTTACATAATCCTGTCAGCCACACTAATTGTGGCACTTCTTGATTTCCATTTTCAATTGTTGAAGTACACGTATTTTTGATACCTGTGCTTGTCTTAAATGCTTGTCTGGTGCCTTAATATTAACACAATGACAACACCGAATTTGCTTTTTTTAAATTATGCTAGGTAACTGTCAGTCAAGCTATCTATGATGTATTTGATTTTAAAAAATCATAAGGCAAACTATACACCCCTAAAATAAGAAAGAGAAAATTCAACTTGCTTTCTAAACGTACTGTATATTTAAATAATAACGACTAATTTTCTAGTTTACGTATACTGTCCACGTATAGTTATCATGTACAACTTATATATCCGCTTCTACTTGTGAATTATTATTATTATATTATATTATTATAACTAGGCATGGCCACAAAAAATTGATATGCGACAATATTAGTTAAAATGATAAGTTAGAACCCTTATTACCAATATCTGAGATTTATTTGGAAATAAAATAATCATAATTATAACAGCAGCTGACGTCATATGCTCGCAGCTCGCATTTCAGTAACAAAACATCATTTTCTAAGGAAGGCCTTACAGAAAAAAGTTTATACCAGAAAATAACCTCATTTCGTCGAGATATATCGTCTGTTGAAATCCCCAGTATTGAAAATTAATCACTGTGTATAATGAGAGCTTATAGAAAAATAAAGACCTATGAATTTATTATGATTAAACCAAGATTCTCGTTAGGTAACTAATTTTTTTATTTATTTAACAAGAATGAAGTCGGAGAAGTATTCTAGGCATTCAAGATTTATTTTAAATCTTAACTGAATCTAAAATGCATTGACCTGAATTGTTTTGAATTCATTAGTGTTTTAATCATTTAAAGATTACACCGGCACACAAAAAAAAGTTGTTTGTACATTTGACGCCACCTACCTCCTGACATGTATTTCGACCCGCTGAATCCGAATTTGAAGTCAGTTTGGACCGTACACCCTCAAATATCGAGTAAATTGAAAAACCGTAAAAAAATACGAAAATTGGGTGTTTCGGTAATAAAAAAAATGTTGTGGATCTAAACCAAGCCTAATTTTTATGTATTTCGATCCGCTGAATACGAATCTAAAGTATATTTAGACCATAAGCCGTTTTCAATCTAAGTAAATTGTAAAAAAACCCTCGAAAATTGCTAAAAATGGCAAAAAATAGTGATTATGTTGATGAAAAAAATTTTCTTTCTGTTTATATATCATTTTTTATAGATTTTACAATTTTTCACATTTTCAGATTCTAAACTTGTATTTTATGCATAAAAAAAATACAAGAAACGTATTTAATCCTGTTTCATAGATTTTTTTCAATTTTTTCAACTGCTATCTTTTGCTATTTTATCGGTTTCTTGCGATTTTTTGAGATTTTGAGGGATTAATGGGCCAAATATATTTCAGATTCGGATTCAGCAGATCAAATTACATTAAAATCCTCTTCGATCCGGGTCTACAAAATTTTTTTCATCAACATAATCACAATTTTTTGCCATTTTTAGCAATTTTCGAGGGTTTTTTACAATTTACTTAGATTTAAAACGGCTTATGGTCTAAATATACTTTAGATTCGTATTCAGCGGATCGAAATAAATAAAAATTAGGCTTGGTTTAGATCCACAAAATTTTTTTTATTACCGAAACACCCAATTTGCGCTATTTTTTACGGTTTTTCAATTTACTCGATATTTGAGGGTGTACGGTCCAAACTGACTTCAAATTCGGATTCAGCGGGTCGAAATACATATCGGGAGGTAGGTGGCGTCAAATGTACAAACAACTTTTTTTTGTGTGTGCCGGTGTTATAGTCAGTAACATAGTTTCAAAACGTGTAAGCAATGCAAGTCCTAGTGTAATAACAATTTAGTTATTAATTGTAACAAAGAAAATCCCCAGTATAGATAGAGCCTTGAGTTACACTAAAAGTAGACAATTTATTGAAGATTTATTACCCATGCGTTCAACGTTCTCCTGTTTAAGCAACTAAATTATAGGCATAAAACTACTTCCGGCAGAATGTAATCATACCTTAAAATGTTTTATAAACGTGACTAAAAATGTAGAAGAAATGTTTGCAATCAGCCACCAGCGGGGGATTAATTCAAGTAAGACTCCCTTGTGGATAGGCAACACCATCCAGAGATCAGTTTGTAGTTGTTCATCAGTACCATACAGACAAGTGCATCCGTCGAGACGCGTTGTTAATATACAACTACAAATAAAATCCAAGATAATATAGATGATGTATAACATTTCACGTGCAATTTTGCAACTACTAGATTACTAAGAATCTGGTGTTGTCTGCTTATTGCAGTTAGAAATTTTATCAAAAAAAAAAAGATTAAACTAGGGAAGAACGGAAATTTCTGAAAATTATCTTTGAATATACAGGATGTCCAAAAAAATCAGGTGCCTTTTTTATAAAAGGACAACCCCATATATTTTTGCAGTTTTTAAGTGCCTCAATGATGTCTATCCATAAGTAGAATTTGTTTGAAATTGATTTACCGGTTTGGGCGTAATTAATTCTTTTGTATAAAATTAAAATTTTACCGACTGCCATTAGATAAATCGCTATAGTCACAATTATGATATTTAAAACATAATAATCGAGTTTTCTATTATAGAAGGTTGATAAATATTTCAATTAAAATTACATGATCCTGTAGCATATACGGTGGTCAAAATTTATTTCTCAATTTCGGAAATTTCAAATTCGTTTCTCTCAATTTTTTTAAATGAAACACTATATTTTCAAGAAGTTGCGGAATTAACTTATGAACTTGTATCCCTATGGCCATCCTTAGACTTTTCGAGGTAATCAATAATATTCTTAAATATGATTAAATTATGAAGTTGGTCATTGTTGCAATCAGTATCTCTGTAATTGTTAATATCGAACACTTCAGGTACGTAGATAAAATGTAAACACTTTTTATCTATCTTTTTTTTGCAATTAAATAAAACAAAAAGTTATGTACTGGATTGCAGAAATTTGTCTCATTCGTAGATAAGCATTGTTGGTTATACAATTTTTCGAAATTATAACAATGAAATACTCTGAAGAAGATTGCATTTACATGATATTTTTATAAGAAGAAGCAGAAAGAAATTGTTTATTGGCAAGTCGAATTTATGCTCAAAAATATTAAGATGACATGAATTTCAGAATGTGGTTGACTGGATTTGTGAAAACAGGAAATGTGGAATATAATAAGCCAGTTAAACCTAAGACAACAAGATACGAGCAAAATGAGCCATCCCTACTATCAACGACAACGGAAAATCTTACTTCTAGTGGGAGGGAGATTAATGAAGCATAGCTTATTTACGAATGAGACAAATTTCCGCAAACAAGTACATACATTTTTGTTTTATTTAGTTGCCAAAAAACATGATTAGAAAACGATTTTTAGTCTACGCACCTGATATGCTCGATATTAAAAGTTACAGAGGTATTGCCAACAATGACTAACTTTATAATTTGATCATATTCAAATTTTCTACAAAAGAATTAATTACTTCAGCAAATCAACTTAAAAAAATCTACGTATAAATAGATGCAATTAAAACACTTCAAAGAATGCGAAAATATACGGGATGTTGCTTTTAAAAAAATGTCACTGAATTTTTGGGACATCTTCTTACTTAGTTGCATCTTGTTTTTGGATAACATTTCTAGCTGTACTCTGTTCACTTAAACTTTGCAGCGTTAGCTAGGATAGAGAACAAAATGTGCGCTAATTCTTGGTGCAGACACCAGGCAGATATACACAAGTGCAAAGTTCTCATAGTGGTTCATTTTCATGTATAATTTAGTTCATAAGCATCGGTCATCGATCGTAGTTGGACGTGTCACTCACTTAAGTCCAACCCAACACTGCAAAGTTTAAGTGAATAAAGTATACACTATTGGAAAAGTTTAATTTGAATGCCTGCTTTGTGTGTATGCATAAAAGATACAAACAGCAAAGTCATGCATGGGACAGAAAGAGAATTATGCATCAATGTTGCCTCATTGCACGTTGTGTTTGTGAAGTAAAGAGGGCACGCCCCATTATATCCCTTCTTTCCACACTCAGTTTATTGTACAAATATTAGGTGTTTAGGAAAATTCTAGCGATTTGCAAATATTCTCTTTATCTAGAACTATAAGCAAAACAAAGACAGAGATAGTGAATTGTCCGGTCGGACTAAATTCTCCTAAAACCCCAAAACTACGAACTTAAGAACACGACCATTGGTATGCGTAATTAGTAGCGGGGCCAGTAGCAGCCAATAAATTATTCTTCTTTCGGTCATGCGCTGCGATGGCCCGACCTTCATCATATCATAGCAGGTAGCAGATGACACTGTTGGTGGTGTTTTGGTTAGTACATTTCAAAATGTTGCGGGGTATAATTGTTATTTCTATAAATAACTACGTATCCTTGTTCATTTCGAGAATTTCTAGTTATTTGATGCATATTGTTTTTAAAATGCATCAAAAAAACTCAATAGCATTTTCTTTGAGTAGTTTTTGGCCATTTGGCTTGAAAGTAAACTGTCATTCTGCTTTTAAATGAAAATAAATTAACAAATATTCTAACGAAAATAAAATAAACAATTCTAAAATGAAATAGATTTTAAAAAGTTTTAAAAATGAAACAAAAATATATTTTTTTCTAAATGTTCTTTGTAAGGGGCTCAAAAATATCACCCTGTTGCGCCTGGCAATACCCTAATCGGTAATAAAATTCATTCCTGACATTTAAAACCATATCAGTCTCACTCTGTAGGGTGGCAACAATTTTAGTACGTAACTATTCCAACTCACGCGCTCGCTCGTGTTCATGTCTATAAATTTGCGAGATTACATATCCCCACAAAAAAAAAATCGTTAGGCGCTAAGTTGGGGGATCTTGGTGGCCATTTTATTGTGCCTCTTCCACTCATAAGACGATCGGGAAAAGTGTTGTCTAAAAACTCTTGAACCCTTCTTGCATTATGAGAAGGACAGCCATTTTGCTGGTACCAAAAAATCTCCCCCAAAGTTGACGTCAAGAGCTTGAACAGCCAGAATAATCTGATTCTGCAAAATGTTTAAATATTTGTTGGCATTTAAGTTACCGTCAATGAAAATAGGATTAATGACATGATCACCTAAGATGCCGGCCCAGACACTTACTTTCTGTGAATATTGAGTACGTAATGGCACACTCGAATGTTTATTATCCCTGAATCAATATCGAACTACAGAAGGATTATGCCGGCCATGTATGGAAAAAAAACGTTTCATCAGTGAATAAAATATTCTTGATGAAATTTTTGTTTTCATTAGCTTTTTCTATCATTTCATAAAAATCCATTCGTTTCGTACGGTCTTCAGGAAAAATTTCTTGGATAGTCATAATTTTATAGCGTGGTACTTATTTCTTTTCAGAATATTCCGCACTGTTCGCTCTTGTACACCAACTTCTTGCGAGATTTGTCTACTCGATAAGGTGCATTTACCTCGGCGAAAATACAGACATTAGTTTCCCGCCTTTCCCGATCTTCCCTTAAGTAAACTGTAGATTCGACTTCGTTATTTAAATGACTACATTTTCTGCAATTTGTAGCACATCCCACAGACTGAAACTTGTGAATGATGTTCAATACAGTTTGAACCATCGGGGCAGGGCGGTTTTCAAATGAATCGCCCGATAACCCCTTCACCAGTATTACCGCCGTAATACCACTTGATCATTTGCACCTTTTCTTCAGTTGTATAAACATACATTTTCAAGTTAAGGAGAAATGCCAGTTTAACTTACCACGCTAACTGCTGACGCGATAATAAAAGTAATGGGACGACAGCAACGTGAGAGCAGTTCATCACATGATCACAAAATTGTTTATTGCATTGTTGCCAGATTGTGAAAGTGTGATTATCAGAAAGTAACAATGAAATTACCAGATTTTAGGAAAAATTGCCAGATTCTTCAAATAATACGGCAATATCTAAAAACTTTATTACAAAAAAAAAATTAATAAATAAAAGTAAAACAGTTACGTGTAAGTAAAAATGCGTTCACATGTAGCACCGAGTGTAGTCCGTACTCAATGCAGAAAGAGGGTCAGAGATCTAATTTTTTCCTGTAATGTGTTAAACACATTTTTCCAAACACTCATTACACGTTTTTGGAAACAAACTTTATATTTTAACACTGACGTAGTTTTCCATGAAACCCCAAAATACCATATACTGCACTCGACGCGCGTTTCGCCAACCAAGTTGGCATCATCTGGAGATGATTAAAACTATTTTAATCATCTCCAGATGATGCTAACTTGGTTGGCGAAACGCGCGTCTAGTGCAGTATATGGTGTTTTAGTGTTTTGTGGAAAACTACGTGAGTGTTATTTTCACATCAAAGGTTCCAGCCCTCTTCAGGACTTTATATTTTACCAAATTGTGTGGTACATCAGAGCAAATCATTGGTGAATATCAGTGGTATTCGTAATCGATTGTTATGTCATTTGGGTTTTGAAACTTTGAAAGAATTATGAATTATATGCATTTCATAATGTCTCACATAAAAAACAATAACTTACTTTCCTTCGATAGAAATAAATTCCAACAATGACATCTATTTTCTTAAATATCCCAATTTTTATGATGTTGCCAATAAACTTTTGCAATAGACGCAGCAAATATATCAATAAAAATATAATTTTGGTAGTTCTTTTTTTCAATAGGGTCGAAATAAAAAAATATTTTTCATTCTTAAAAAGAACGTAAAATATTAATATTTAGTTCGAAAAAACTTTTGGCAGTAGCAATCGCTTTTTATAAACAATAGAAATATGTAGCATTTTTGCACTTTAGGTATTGAAATATTTTTTTTTAGAAAAGAAACTAACTTTTCCAATGTGGTGCTTACAGATTTGTAGAGTAAATGTTTTTCTATATATTTATACTTACTCATGTAAAAATAAAAACTAAACTTTAAGGAAACCGTATAAAAATTGGAGTATTTTAACAGTGTCCATTTACGATAGGAAAAGGGTTTGCCTGTCTGCTGGCGATTTGTTCAAGTGCAAAAAACCACAGAGCTAGCTGCCCTAGGTTTTATATAACGCCCGGCTTTGCTCAATTCCTCTGCAAAATTACGATAATTTAGATAAAAACGCTAAAGATATGCGAGAGAAAATTGCAGGCAATTTAAATGTTTTTTTCATTCGCCACTATAATATACACCACGAAAATGCTCTCACCATTTTGCATCACAAATATACCCTTTATTTTCTGGCTGAAGTTGAAAATAACCATTTATATTCTCAGCATATATAAAAAAAAATGTTTTTTGGATCAGTGCTAGTAAATGAATATAATTTAAAAACGTTTTATTCTCACAGAATTTTAAAACAATTTATAGATTTTTTTTACGTATTAAAATTAATAATATTAAAGTAAATAATTCGCAATACAAAAACAATTTGAATTCAAATACTATGGAATAATAATAATAGTAGTAAAGGGTTACAGAATAGAATATCAATTACGGAACCACGCTGAATAAGTCGTATTTAAAGCTGAAATATTGGTAATAATTCCAATGGCGTTACCATAATGGTATGAAATAACTAACTTGGTTAAAAATAATTAAACAGATTTGCTCATGTTCTATTTCGTCCAAAGTAAAGATTGGGCCCATCCATCATTAATCCTTCTAATTCTAGAATAGCCTCCTTTAAGGCGTTTTTACTATGTATCCAACTTAAATCTATATAACGCTGTTAAAATTTTTCTTTTAGTGGTATCGAAAAATGAAAACAAATAGAATTCATTTGGAGAACCACATAGCTTTAATATATAAAATTACAGGCAATACTTATCTTTTATTAATATAAAAGTACGCATCAGTATTGCCAGTAATTTTATACATTAAATCCATATGATATTTAAGATGAAACGTTTCTTTTAATTTTTCGTTCTCATCAATAGAACATTTTTAAAAGCGATTTAAACTTTTATGTTGGCAAGACTGGTAACGAGGGCGTGCTAATGCGCCATCTTAAACATGTACGCTTCTCTGTGAATACTGCACCAAATTTTGAAAATTGACGTCCTACATCTGGAGATATAATATTCGAATACGCATAATAAATACTGCTGGATCTCACTTGTAGAATTTCCGTCACTTAGGATCTGGTTAATATGGCGTAGTTGTGCAAAATCTGTGTTATTTAATAAGTAAGCCTGGCCAAGCGATGGTAGATTCAGGGTCGGGCGCAATACGAATGCCATCGCGCGCTTGTTTACGATGACGATGACACGACACACTTCAGTTGTTATCTGTCGGTCGATGCATAGAGTACTAATAAATAATAAATAATGTTGAGCGTAAAGAGTAGAAAACGGCCGTATGCTGATGGTGAATAAATTTATCGGTGAATTTCCGGATTTATTCTATGATGGATGTAAAATAATTTGTAAAGGTGTGTAAATAGTGGACGACGTAAGTACACAGCTACAGACTAGAAATGACGCAAAAAATAAGCCCGTTATTGAAAAATTCGATAATGTATTACGGAAAGATCCTGATTTTACCAAATTAAGACAAATTTGTGATAGTGCATCTACAGCTGCGTTAAGTGAGTTCACAGAGTGTTTTACTTATGCCTGTATTACTTCCGTAAATGTCGAACGGTCTTTTTCAAAATACAAACATATTTCTTCACCACAGCGAACATCGCTTACTGAGACAACTGTAGAAACATATCTGATGCTACACAGTTATTATAGAAGTGCTCCAGTTTGTGATAACGACAACCAAGCTACTTCATAAATCTGCTCAAGAAGGTGAGTTTTGTACATATTTTTATAAAGTGTACCAGTATTAATAAAATTTATTTCCATTTATTTTATTTATTTATTTATTTATTATTAGTTACCTATCACTTAGATATACAATGTACATGTGTGAACGTCATTTAACAGTTTAATAATAATGTGCAGCACTAAGTTTACAAAATATAAGGAAATACAAAAAAGAATTTAAAGCGAACGAAATAGTACAAAAACATACATCACAATATATAAAATATTTTTGTTTTTATTATTGTACTTATTCAAGTATTATGATATGATGCATACCCAGTACGTCTCTGTAGGATTAATGACCTTGGCCAAGCTTATTAATAAATCATTAAATTTCGTTGCAAGTTGAACACCAGGGTATCTGTTAAATTTCTTTCACATAAGACCAATTGTATGTTATTCTCAATTTGTTCTTTTACATGAGGAACATGACGTAGTAGTCTTTGCCTTGTAGGTAGTGGACACTTAAGTATTTACTTTTATAGGATAATTGATAATGTTCATTGTTATGTACATGTGGCCAAAATGTTACACACACTCAACATAAAAATGAGATCATATAGAAACACCCAGTATGGAACCTATAACCGGCGATTTTTATACGACGTTTGCTTTGAACACGTCTTTTACAATTACTGAAATTCCAGCCCACCAAATTCATGTCGCACACAAAGCACTTTATTACTGATCTAAGTGATCTATTATAACGTAATTCAGGGAAACGCTTAAGAAATCCGTGGATTTAATTCACAAACGGCAAAGGTTCCGGCGGGCATTAACGGCCAGCAAACAACTAACACCTGTGGTGTAGGGCCGATCTTACTATCATAGTATAAATCAATTTTTTGTCATCCCTGTTTAGTCTGCTATTCCCCGCCATCAGGGGGTATAGACTGCTGAAGACGAAATAGAGTTTACGTATCGTCTCAATTACAATTTTCCGAAATACAGTCCTTTATCCAAAGTTACGCCTAAATATCTTATTTCCTGTTTTGTCTCAACTTGACTACCCTCATCGAAATAGGTGTAATAATTTTATTATTGGTAAATTTTCTAGTAAAAACAATAGCCTTCGACTTGGCGACACAACTTTCACCTTCACTTTTCACTTGGCGTAGTACTCCGACACCCGTACCATGCCACAGTAGTGACCATGTTCACCTTTAGCAACTGCCCAATAGCCTCAGCATGATGATTGTGGCAGTACATGACGGTATCGTCGGCGTACTCGCAAGCTTGGTGTTCGGGAAACGCGAAAAGTCGGACACGTATATATTGTATAATTTTGGCACGAGAACCGACCTCTGCGGTACGCCTTCTCTAATGTCCCTCTGTGTGGAGATGGTTTTGTTCAGCCTCACTCGCAGCGTTCTACCGTGCAAATAAGAATTATCTCCTATAGTCGAGCCGGTGTAAGATTACAACTTTCTTAAAGAGTCAAAGCTATAAATGATTTTGTTCGATTCAATTGTCAGCAGACTAGTTGCGCATATGTATTTACCATAAGCGACTTATTTACAACTACTTTATTGGATGATTGTAGTGTAGGATTAAATAACAGTGAATTTCAAACAGTAAATGTCGATTCAGTGGCTCAGTGCTTACACGTTAGGCTTAAAAATAATATATTTGTGCTTTCATTTTAAAATTCATTTAACTATTTATTTTGTGTTTTCTATTATTCCTAAAATTAACAATGCAAAAAGGCTAATTATTTTAATAACAGATTGCTATACCTATTAATATTAAATAATCTCAAACTGTATTACAAATTGTATGATATGCTGATAATTGAAATGAATAACATTATTTTTATGGTTTTGATTCATTAAGACGAAAGTTGCAATCTTACAGCGGCCCAAGTATAGCTGACTATTGTTCAGACGAATAAACATCACAAAAAATGTTATTGCTGACCGTAGAAAATGAAAAATGTTATATAGGAAAGATTATCTATTTGTATTCTAACAAAATTAAATTCCTCATGCGCTATTCTATTATGGTCTAGCCATTTATTATAGCCAACACAATACGCTGAAAGACAAAAAGACTGACGGTTTAGTAATAAAGTCCAAATTATGCAATATGTTAAATGTGCAATTTTTCCTTCCCCTGTCCACGTCAGTAAATTTGTGAGCGTGTCCGCTCCATGTTACCACTTCCTGTCAGAAGCAGGCGAATTAAAATGGCACGCTTAGCGTAATAGCCATGAAATTATATCGTCCGAAAACTAACAATCTTTCCTCATAAAATTTATTTGCCAGGTTGTGGTCTGAATGGGAACAAAAAGTAAAAAAAGTTCATTGTTATTTGCTCTAGAATGGCCATTATGAGTGTTACGTTTGTTATAATAAAATAACTTTTCTCTAGAAAGAATGTAGGTTTTACTTGTGCCAGCTGGTTTTATTTAAAACACGAGATTTACATACAGAAGCTACGAAATTTATCATAATTTTTAAAAAAAAAAACGAGAGCCTTTTTTAGAAGAGAAGTGTTAAAAAATAAAAAGTTATATTTCTCCATTTAAATACATTAAAAATTTGGAATAGCAATACCAGTGACGTGGATATGGGGGCTGAACCAAAATTTTATATCGAAGTACTTATGATGAACAGATTTTTTCTGGATTCGAGCCCATTTTGTGAAAAATGATTGAATAACAAGAAAGAAGACGCTAGGAAGAAAAATAAGAACAAGAGAGAATACGAGCAGAAGAAAAAAGAACCATAGAGAATACAAGCAGAAGAAAGAGAAGAAGAGAAAAGAGAACGCCAGGAAGAATTAAGAAAATGTTTGAAGATAATAAAAATGCAGGTGTTCCGGATGATTGGACAAAAGAAGCATTAAGGGATGCGCAGTTAAATGATAAGGAAACTGGTCTTATTTTGGAATGAAAAGAAAGAGGAACCCGACACAATTGGAAGAATATCTCAGACACACTGAATAAGATTTACAGAAAACAACTACTCAGCGGACAAAAGCCCCGACCTGCGTTGAATTAAAACTGCAAGTACTGTTTGGTAGTTAAGATCATTGTCAATTCCTCGCTGGACATAGACCGGTTTCGAACTTGTTATGTTCTCGTTAGTATGCCATAAGTAATGGAAAAGACAAATAATAATAGCAACTAGACTAGCCTAACGCAGACTAAGCAAGGCAGACATAGTGAGTGATAAGTGTATCCAACTGGTGGTCAGATTGGCGCTAGCCCCTTTATGGGTTTGGAAGCTGCTAACATCATTAATCCCTCTTTCAGGATATCTTTGCCTGTAAATTCTATTGGCAAGCAAATAATTTCTGTCTGACTCGCCTAAAACAAAAGTCATTTCTATAAGTTTCGCTTTATTAAAATTCATTTGGTAAAACTCCAAATATTTTAAATTTAATACAAATGGTAACTGCCGACCGATAAGTGCGATAAATGTTCGTTTGTACAAGACAATTTATACTATACTGAGGTTTTATTGCTTGTCGAATAACGAAAACAGCAAAAAAAATTTACAGAAAACTATTACAGTAAGGGACCAGTTAAATACTATTTCCCCCTTTTCTGGACTAGAAGAAATGGTTCCACTAAATGGCCTCGTTTCAAAACCGCATAGAGACGTGTGTCAATCAAAATGGGCAGCATGTGGCGCACTTATTATAATTTTTTCTATTGAATTATTTGAAGAAACCTCTATTTTTTAAGTTTATTCTTGAATTTTGTACTTATTGCTCAATAAAACGGAAATGGTTGCAATTAGCCATAAGGAAGTACTTACAAAAAATGTTCGTTTTTCATTTCTACAACACATCGTCGAAAAACATATAGGTGTTTCATTTGAAAAAAATTGATAAAATTCAATTTAAAATGTTCTTAATTGAAAAATAATGTTGGACACCCTGTACATTTTTAGGAATTAAAAATGATTCAAAAACATTAATTATACGTCTTGTAACTAGTATTCATATAAGTTTTTCTTAAAACCCATAATTGTGACTGGTTATTTTTTTCAATATGCATCTGCAGATGGCATTATTTCAACAAAAAATTTCATTACATCCAAGTGATTGGGAGATAGTCAATAATAATATAGGAATGAATAGAGTCTAGAAAGAGGCTTCAAACAATTTACTGATATACATAGTCTTCAATTTTAAAAAAAAGACACTTGATACTGTAATTTCGTGTTGACTCGCCATGTGTATTCGAAAATAATTTCCGGTTATAGACTTTTTTATCTAGTTTACTTGTATTTTTTTTTTAATTTGCATATTTTTTTTTATTTTTTTTTAATTTCTATCGTAGAGCTCGAGATATCGAGGTCCAACCCTGTATACTCGGAAACAGTACTCTTTGGCTGCTTTCGCTGTAGGTGATAATTAATGTAACTTGACAGATTTATTTTCACTCACTAATTTACAGAGGCACAAGTAACAAGAGTTATTCAAGGAGTTCTTTTTTTAATTGCAGCACCCTACATGACCAAGAAAAAATTGCATTTCATTGGAAGAAATTGATTCTGGAGAAGCATCACTTCGGTTGAAAACTTGAACTTATAACGAAATTGCAAGCCATTTCATTCCAGGTTGTTGTTGTCCACGATGAATTAAGTTTCTGCCAGTCTAGTTCAGATGGCGCCACTGATTTCTACTGAAACAGTTGGTTTTGCAGATTTTTGCACTAAATATCTATTTATCTTTATTGCTCATACTCTACTCTCAAATGTTTGTCTCTTTCCAAACTATAACCGAGTTTAGGTGGGAGAACAGAACGGAGCTTCTTCCTTCTTACTAGTGTAGCGTTCTGAAGACAACATCTCAAGTTCAGCAGTCTGGTAAAATTTATATGTTTTTTGAAATTATCGTGTAATTCTATGATCATCATTATTTAAAAAGTTGTTATATTGATTTAACATACCTTTGAGGTAATTTTCATAATAATATTGTACCGTATTTATCTTAATTTACGCCTTGGGCGAATTTGCTTTTCGGTGATCAGTTCACTTTGGTTCTTCTTTGGAACAGCCATCATTAATATTGATTAGTATCGATTTATCGTGCCTTGTTGGCAATTTATCTAATATCTCTCTGATATTGTAATAATTTCGTGTGCTAATTTAAACTAATTTTTGGTTACTGTAAATTTTAGATTTACTCGGCAACGGATGTCGCCATTTTTGTATTGTAGTTAGTTGTTTTCTGTCTTTGTCTGTTAATGTTTTAGGTCACTTGGTTACATTGGTAGCTCTGTGAAAAGTGGCGACTAGTGGCATTTGGAGATTGGCACACCTTATTGGACTAAACCTATTTGTTTATAACCTTTGTGAAAATTACCTAATGTGGTGAATTTGTTTTGTGGTGGATCATTTTATACCAGTGCATATATTTACCAACCAGACCTCAGTAACATAAGGTCTTTCTAAGTTTAAAACATCGAGTGATTACGTGAACATTTACTTAGTATTTAGTCAAGAACGCTGCTCTAGTGGAGCCTTGCCTAGTTCTCTGGCAAAGATACCTACCTAGTTATCTGTCAATTGATTTACTTTTGATTATCTGCAGTAAATATATAGTCTGGCTATATATCTTTATTTAACTTTATCTGGTATTCATTATTACCTCACTACGAGGAACTAATAAATAATTTAATTTACCGTTACCTTTAATTTCAAAATTATCATATTGTTTTATATTTAACAAATATTTATTTACGTTATCTTTCTAGTTGTCTGTCTGTATACAGACATTCTAAATTCTATTTTCTTGAAGATTACCTTCTTTTAGTAAAAAATATCTTTACATACATTGAATACCTATTTCACTTTGTTTATTATCATAGCTACACCTAGTTTATTTGTTGGACTAGTATTTTTTTTATTTAACGTAAGTTTTATTGATACTCAAGTTAGTTGAAGTCTTCAACTTCCTAAAATATTGTGGGATACCGATCCTAGTTTGTTTAGTTTGCAATTTACTCTGTAAATTTGTGTTAACTCTCATATTTTGTCTACGTAGCTGGACAATTCAAACGTCACAGCCACTTACTTTGTTTTGCCTATAATACTGATCTCATAAAACTCTCCCCTTTTTATGTTAATACCTGGACCAAGAGAAGAGGATAACTGGTGGATCGAACTGATCATTATATACGGGGCGGAGCAGGAAAACGATATTTTATACAATTGGCATTTTTTCACAAGGAGTACTGACAGTGGTGATTCAAACTGACACCGAACCCATTAAGAGCTTAGCCGTTGGTGGATTCCTCGCTGGACTAACCTATTTGAAGTTACAAGATATTCGTCCCCAGTGAACAGTTATATTTGGTCAGAAGAATCTTTGTAAGAGATCAGTCACTTTTTTTGTTTATTTCTTGGTCTTCAACCAAAACTAGGTTTTTTAACTAAAAGAGGCCATCTTTGCCTAAGTAAATTTTTGTACATATACCAATCTTTATTATACTTTTTATTAAATAATATCTTTTTATTCGACTTCCTTCCCAATAGAATTCAAGTTTTAACGTTATCTTTACCTTTTAAAGTAAACTTTTAACTATATAGTAATTGCAAAAGTCCTGGCGCCCAGCCTAGATTTTGGTGAGAACTCAAATCAATCTAAACCCTTATTCACGACTTGCTAACTGAGCTCCCGGTCAATAATACAACCCCCAGCTAATTGTGTTATGTCGGCAATTAGACGGAGGGTGTTTCAAACTACTTTCAAATTCGGTAGTTTGCCTAATAATTTTCGAACTACTATTTTACCTCTATGAAAAAGAGCAGATGTTATATCAAATCCGAAGAATGCATGTAAAAATAAGAAATGATCCTTGCCGTCTGTATATTTGTCAAAACTTCGAGAAGAAAAATTGGTTACACTGTTTCTTTGCTTGATTTAAAAATATATATATATTTCTTCATCAACAAACGACATTACACGAATTGTCCATTTTCAACGCGACCTGCTTTCTAACACTGCAAAATACATCTACAAATGCCGAAAAATTAACCAAAACTGTATGGTTTGCCAACAAGAATGCGGTGAGCAGGTACACCCAATGTCTAGCATACTCCGAAATAAAAGAGGGGGTAATTATTTAGTATAAGATGCTTAAATTTTCCTGAAAATTTTTCTACTCTCCCAAAATAAGGTACGCTGAACACGAATATGAAGTTCTTATTCACCGGAGACAAGCCGTTATGGAGAAATAAAATAGAAAAATTTTGCACTTTCACAGACATCTGTCACTTTTTACACTGGATATATCTAACGATTTGCATTATTTCCCTCACCCCAATAACACTCTGAATGGTTTGGAGTATAGTATACGGCATTTTTTATAATAAGAGCAATTTTTTTCATTATAAAAACAGCTTTGTATTTGGGATAACGCCATTATATGATAAAAATGCAACTAAAATGTATGTGAAATTAGCGTCGCGTTTCAGATAGTGTCGAAAGTGCCTCGCAAACAATTTCCGACTATATTTAACAGTTTCTTAATAACAGGCGATCGGGCGACAAGGTAGAATTTGTTTCATTAGCTTTTATTTATTTATTTATTGCAATTATTATTTATTTACTGAATTCTTATTTTCGGTGATTTTCAGAACACGCCCCTGTGAGATACCACAAAACCAATTATACCGACACTCTCTACACATCATCACTGGTTCATTGCACATTGTCATATCCTATGCAAACATCCCTAATTACCCTTAATTAAGATAATAAGATTGCATTCTTCAATAACATTAAGAATTACTCCTTGCCCTATAAATTTTGGGTGGGAAAGGATAAGTTTTAAATAAGGTGCTTTTACATAGGATTATGGTTACAATAAAAGGGGTTGGTTTAGCGAATAATTTTAATATGACGAAAGGCTGGTTTCATTATAAGGGGTTATTGTAACCATAATCCAATGTAAAAGGCACCCTATTTAAAACTTACACTTTTTCACCCAAAATTTATAGGACAAGGAATAATTCTTAATATTATTGTAGAATGCAATCTTATTAATTTATTTAAGGGTAGTTAGGGATGTTTGTACAATATATGACAATGTGCAATGAGCATCTGATGATGTGTAGATTTGTGCTAATACAGCCTAACCTAACCTAATACCTGTTCCTCTCCTTTCCTGGCAAAGATAATTGCTCATACCTTCTCGTTGGTCTTTGCTGAACAATAACATATTTAAAGATATAATCCATTTCTTTAATTACGTTATCGACTAAATGAGCAACTTACCCTAAAAATAATCCGATCTGGTTCTAAACTGAACGCTAGTTATACAATGTCGTATCCTTAGACACAACAGAATAGAATCGCACCTAACTTCTCCGTGACTATGAATGATTTGTCACGGTACAGCATTTTCCATGCATTTTCGTATTTAAAGCATGGTTTTTAATGTGTAAAACATTATATTTCTGTACAAGATAAAAGTAACATCGTCTTCTAAGCATTAAAATAGTAAAATTAGTAACAAGAAGTGTTAAATATATCAGAACAAAAAGTGACAGATGTGTGAAAACGCAATTTTTTTTTTTTTTTTTTCTCATTAACAGCTTCTCTCCGGCGAAGAAAAGTACATATTCGTGTTCAGCGTACCTTATTTTGGGGGGTAAAAAAATTTTCACGAAAATTTAAGCATCTTATCGTATACTAAATAATTACCCTTCTACCGTTCATTTTTAAGTTTTAAAACTGGCTTACCTAATTTTATTTTCAAAATATAATTTTACAATATCAGTGGGTAGTAGAATTGAGGTATTTGCTTGAGCTATATCTTTTACATCAAGTTTTCTTAAAAACTAACCCTCGTATGACAAAACGAGTAAGAGTCTTCTTTGTAGATAATCTTTTGATCTTATATTAACATTCACATTCGTAAAATTAAAAGTAACGAAGATATTCGCGAAAAACCACTTTTTATGCACCATAAAAAATTGTGTGTACAACAGATCACCCGGGACTTTTGAGACATTGTTTAGAACGATGAAATCAAAGTGTAAAAAAATATGCTCTTTAAAGGATACTAAAAGTACTGAACTAAATGTGCTAGCTATGGGAGTGATTGTGCCTGCTATAGACTATTTGTACAATAATTTCGAAAACATAATATGAAATATTAGCATCAATCTGATCCCCCAAATACAACCCTCATTTAACACTTATTTATTAATTACGTAAAGGTGTGGTAGTCGTGAAATGGTGAAACTAATTGTTTTAGGCTGTGCTTGATGTAAAAATTGTGTGCCAGCAAAACAGTCAAAGCAATCTTCAATTTGGACAAAGCCGTTTCCTCATTTTTATTTTTTCTCATTTGTATTATTTTTTATAGCATTTATTTGGTTTCGCATGATCTGATTAAAAATAATAAAATAATATTCATATAATATTTCGGCATTGTATCTGACACAAAGTAATTTAATTCTGTGAAATTTCATTATTATTAGAGACATCAATGTGCAAACAATTTTGAGGATAAAGTTAAGGAAGGTTTCAATATCCTATTCCTAAATATATTTAGTTCATCTTATACTCTGCATCCTGTTCGAATATTAAGTCCCAAATAGGATGTGTACACTTTAGGGAAATAAGGTCTAGAGCCTAGAGTCGGCTAGAGTAACTCTGTTACCCTTTCATCTCAAAGCCAACGCAATTTTCTAGTGCCGATAGAGAGCCTTTAGCAAGGTGACGTGAGTTATAGTCTGTAATATGTAAAAATACCTGTACGAAGAAAATACCATTTTCCAGTTGTGTTTCTTTACACTTACTAAATTAAGCAAGTTTTGTAACTGAAAATGTAAAAAATCTAATAATAATTCAAGTTTAAGACTTTTTTTTATGTACTGTTTTCATTTAATGCATAGTCTTTAAATTATAGCAATGTAGTACTAAAATGGCCGAATAATTTGTGATTCAAATGTATTGAACTCTCAATTTTAACGTCTGCGAAAAAAAAACTAGACTACCGAATTAGACGATTTCCTCACATATGTACTGTTTACTTATAGTGTGTCATAATTTTATGAAAATACAGTTTTTGAATTATTGAATCAATGTAAAAGATGCACCGAATTTAGGCATCATTTTCGATATAACGCTATTTACGAATTAATTTCTCAAAAAACTAACTCACAAAACTATTTGAAATTGAGTTATGAATTGGATGTTTCTGTACACTTGTCCTTTGCAAAAAGTAACGACTTTTCATCGTTCAGTTATTAAAAAAATTGTGCTAATTAATATTTTCATTATTATTAACAATATAATTAAAATATTTCCACTTAAGATAACAGATACACAGCAAATAGCGATACTATGAATAAATCATAGTTTTATCAAAAATTAATGAAATACCACAAGAAAAACCTAATCGGAGTAGGAGAAACTCGACCGTTTTCGCTTATTTCTTTATTTTATCAAAATCTTGGACTTTTCGTTGAGATTTTTTATACACTGATTCTCCAGACATTGAAATCTATTTGTTGTAAAAAAAATTATATTTATTAATTGCTTCGTTTAAGACATACAGTGATGCCACAAAACATGTTTTATATTCAAAAAATTAAATATATTTGTGATTAACTTTCCCCGTCTTTAAACCAGAGTTAGTGTTGGTTCACTGATAATTTTGAAAACTTAACTAAAAATTTTTTTTCATTTACTGAAAAATGTTAGAAATTAATAACCAAAATTATTTTGCCCCACATTGAGTGCCAAAATGTACAATTACCAATACATTAATTAAATGCTATTTTTATTTGTAAATTTGAACTTTTATGTACATGTTTTTTTCTTTAATTAGGAAAACAGATAGCCATTTTGATGCCCAGCGCTTCGCTAGACTTAGATACTTTTCAAAAATACGTATTTGCAGAAAAATGTCCAACGCGCCAAAATATGTATAAAATAAAATTATAAAAACCATATTTTCATTAGGCAGTGTAGTTATAAACAGTATTTACTAGAAACCTAACAATGCACTGCATAAATTGAGTTTTTTAATACACAACATTATTTAATTTTACAAAATAAATATTGATGTAAGTTGTATTGTATTATAAATATTCTATAGCCTATACTCTGTTACTTTCTTCTATTAGAGTACAGGTTATAAGAAATAATTAAACATAAGGTTTCCTTTGTTTCCGAATAATCCACCAGACTAAGCGTGAAAAGTGACACATAGAGTACGGCGTGAATCTAATTTACTGGATCAGAAAGCAGTCCTTTGTGTTGGAATTTGATTCATATTCTTTATATAAGGCCTTACTTATAGATTAATTATTTGATATTGTATTTCCTCAGATCTCTTTGTTTTATCAGAAAAGATTCTCACCAATTTTTACTTTCCAATGAATGTGGGTTAACTGATTTGTGAATGTTGTTGCTTTCTCACTTCTTTATTTTCCACTGGGAAAGCGAACGCTGATAAAGCCCTTCTAATATGTTCGAAAATAATAAAAATTTGTAATAACATCATTCGAACATTGTCGACAACAAAAACTTATTTGACTATTATTTTAGGATTACAACAGAATGTTCCTTCGATCATACAAATAGTGTACGTTCTTCTGTATTAAAAAAATTGTATAGCATCGTTTTTTTAGTCCTTTGACCTTAAATCGTTACAAAACACCTTCACAAACTATCTTTTTTGTATAACTAAAGATGATTATTCAACCCTAATAAACACAAATGAATTTTATTGCTTTTATGGATAAACGTGGTGTTCCAATTTCGAGACGTTACTTCACAAGCTTAAAAACATGATTTTTGGCAGAAACGTTCCTATTAACATACTCAATCTCGCTTACTATAAAAGTAGAATCTTCCCCTGTACCTATTAAAATAATCGAAATATCAATTTGAAATTTGGTTTACTTTCGAACTGTCCTAAGTTGAACATCTTATCCGATTTTCATGAAATATGCTATACGGGCTGAACTTTTTTAGGACTGTCCACCACTGAATCCTTACAGATCTTTTTGCGCTACGCCACTGTCTTTTATTGATACGGCCGTTTTGAAGAGTGGTTCCTTGGTAAACTTTTTGATCTGTAAAAATTTTTTTCTACGATATCTGGTTTAGCTTGATATGCACACCAAGAACCTATCATTGGTGTAGATACTGGCATTCAAAATATATAATCACAGCCTGATTGCTATAAAAACTAATTAGGATTTGAAATAGTTATGCTGATATCTTACATTATTTGTAATTAATAAAACAATAAGAAGGGAACGGATAATTGACTTTCAATTCGTATGATTGTCGAGAGTACCTTGTTACTAGTTGATATCTCGTTTATTTCAAAAGATGCAAGAGAAAAACTTGAAAAATTAAAATCAACTTTTAAAAAAACAACACAACATAAAAAAAAACTGTTTTATCGGTACTGTTCAAACGTTGAATGGAGCGTCTCACTTCTACTAAATGGTGCGGTCGAATTTCGTTATAAGCAGCGGCAATCCTATCAATCAGTTCCTCCCTTATTCAGGGTGTCCCGGTTTGAAACCGACAAACTATAACCATTGAGAAAAAATATGATTTTTAGAAAAAAGTTCCTATGAACCTATGCACACAAAAGCTTTATGACCGAGATACAGGGGTGTTAAATTTTAATTTCTTTTTAAGTTTTTACTTTATATCTTGGAAGGATAGGTTACTATCGACTCCCAATTTAGTGCTGTTTGTAACAGTATCTGACCCAATTAAAATAGTAAATAATATCATAATTCTATTTACCAGCATACAGAGGGGTAAACAGAGTCCCTTTTTAACTAGAACTTCGACGCCAATGCATTTATGTTAAATTATCCAATATTGTTCAATTTCCTAGTCAGTATTGCATGAAAAAAGACTCTTGTAAAACTTCATAAGTTTGTTTGATTTTGACCAAAACAATTCATTATTTTTTTGATGCATCCACAAGCTGCCGAAAGAAAATTGCTGATAAAGTTTTATTCAAAAAACTGTCAAGCAACAAAGTTCTTCTTAATTTTTTATCATCTTTGACCAAGTTAATGGCAACTACTAGTTGAAACATAAGCCAATGCCATGTAAAATCTTAAAAAAATTAAAGTTTAAGTATCTCGATTATAAAGCTTTTGCGAGTATAGGTTCATAGAAACTTTTTTTCTCAAATTTGTATTTTCTATCCATGGTTATAGTTTGTCGGTTTAAAACTGGGACACCTTGTATATACTTTTTCTTTAATACAACCCCACTCAAAAAAAATCGAAAAGGGTCAAGCCTGGTGAACAAGTTGGCCAAGCAAAGGTATTAAATATCACGTAATATTTGTTCTGTTTTAAAATTGTCGAATTCAGCATAGTATATATATATTAGAGGAAATTTTCGAAACCCAGAGACAAAATGTTAAATATTTCACATCTCCGATGAAAATTTCCAACAAGCCATAAAAACTATCTAGTATTCAGAGGAATATTTTTTTATAACAAAAATAATCTTTCATTTTGAGCTCTCAAAACGTTTTCGTAAAAGAAAATCTTTACGCCCCTCTTACCCTCCCATTTAAGACAAATTTGTGGGTTAGCACGTTCGGCTAGAAGCTAATGACTTTTTGATCACTGGCTTTTATTGTGGACGGACCATTTATCATAAGTTTTTCTGTCAGAAAAATTTCATTGAATTAATTTTATTAAATCTTTTAATAGTTATTCCCTATCAAATTCACAGCTTTGTTATTCGTTGAGTAAAAGTATTTGTAAGGATTTAAGTTCTAACCTATAATAATGGCAATGCATTTGTCTGAAATAAAGAGAAAAACTTTTCCAAATTGGTTCCTACTACTCTTACAAAATGAAATATAAATTTGAAATTGTAGTATACATTTTTTTTCTTTATAAGAAGAAAAATATTTCACGTTTAATTGTCAATTATTGTATTAACAATTAACATATTATGAATATAAACGCATTAGTCTAATCCCAGTTTTAAAATTTTTTTGTAAGAAACAATTCATTTGATATTTTGACCAATTATTATTTTGTTTTAATTCTGATATCCAAAATCTCAGTTGTGTAAAATTCCAGTTTGATACATGCATTTTTATCAATTCTTATTGCATTTATACCTAAGGTGTTTTTATGTAATACATATATTTATGATCTTAGTAGAAAAACTACTATTAAAAGTATTGTCAAAAATATATTAAGCATATGCCATATGTTATATTCGAAGGTATATATTTTTTTTATTAATCATTATTTTTAAAACAATTTTGTAGTCCTTTAAACAACATTTATTTTGTTGTAGGGGAATTAAACTTAAAGGAATAGTGGTATAAGACTGAATGTAAGAAGCCCAATCCACAGTTTAGAACACACGAAACGGTTGTAACATTTCGGTGCTTTTGGGGTTTACATGTGGCAAACAAAATGAGATTTCAGTCTTTGTCCATAAAACTCTATAAAGTAGAAAAAGGTTATGTAAAGATAAGGTTTGAATGTATTGGTATTCTCTTTCTCCATTTTTTAACAGAAATAAGAAAACGCATTATACATGTTAACTAAATTCAGAGAAACGCCATGAATATATATTTCGTAGATAGAAATACATCAGTAACTGGATAAAGGGAAAACTAAAGGTATATATATTTTATTTCGACTACTGCCAAATTTACATAAAAACTGTACTAGGATAAAGAACAAAATGCATAATTGCTATTATTATTAAACTCATAATAAATACATAATAATTATTACATTATGTGGGCCATTTATTGTAGAAATTAGAGAACTTTAAAAAAGAAACAGAATCTAATTTTATATTGTATGTTTTAGACACTTCAACATACAGAAACCGCAAACATACGTTGGTGATTTTTTTTGGGGAACCAGTAATAATTTAGATGATAATTTAATTTTCAAAAAACAAATAACAAATGATCTTGGTCTATTCATTTATAATAGAAATATGACACTGATGTAGTTTTCCACGAAACACCAAATAATCCGGTCAAAGTAGTCAAAAAAATAGTAGTAAGTTTACAATAATTCGCATTTGGTACAGATCTTGGGAACACTATTACAAATAAAATTCAAAAATCCCCATCGATCCCACGTCTGCTTAAAAGTTATTCAAGATCAAATATCAAGAATATTGGTTTTTTGCATTATTCTGGTAAACGGTAAGTTTTATCATAAAAAGAGGTCAGACAGAAGTTGTATATCATGAAATTATCTAGAAAAATAGTTCTTATACTTTTTTTTCCTAATTAATCCTTCTGGAAGCACAGATGCCTTTGACTATTTTTAATTTTTATTATTAGCTTATATATTCAATTTACATTCACATTCTTGACATTTTCTGTACTTATATTCTTATGAAACTAAATTCTCTTGTCGTGTATTTAATTTTTTGATAAAGAAAACTATAAACAAAAGTTGTTCGAAAACATTTAAATCCCAAAATTACAAGTTTCAACAAAATTTGCATGTTTATTTATTTTTTATTGCAGAAAATCCATTTCTTTGGAATATCAAACTTGCTCCAATTTTAATGAAAATTTGAATTTCAGGGTTCAACAGGGTTTTGAATATATTTTTTTTTATAATGTTATAATACAATACAATGAAGCATTATATAATAATATTATATAACTAATATTACTATTAATTAATTAAAATAGTTTCAGAGTTATTTGACCGGGTCCAAACTTTTGTCTAACCCTATTATAAATTTATATGTATACTTACAAATACTTTTTATGGCGTTTTGGAGATTTAGAACAGTTTTATAAGTTTTGGAGTTATTTAAAAGAAACAGTAAATATTCAACAAATTTTGCTTTTGACCACCCATTTTTGACACCCTATATAGATAATTTGATGTTTTTTACTTAGGGAGCCATGAACATATTTACATAACCACATTTAACAACATTCACTCTAAAAAAATATATAATAATTTCAAAAAGAAGTTTTTGCCACTATTAGACATTTTGGCATCACTGTGCGCCGGCCGCTGTAGCAGAAATTAGTACAGACTATTAGTATTAGTGTATGGATGTTTCTCGTTTCGTTCTATGTTCATTTGTAGACCGTCTCTCGTATTTCCTTGTTTCTTTTGTAATGGTCGAAAATAGCTTCCATTTTTCCCCTTACTAGAGAGCGCCACACGCCCGCGGTCCTGGTTTAACGCGAACAGGGTCAGTGACCAGTGTTGTTAACCATACCAGAGACAACCAGGAGACAGTCAAGTACATATGAAAATTTGTTCGGTTTTAGGTATAATTATTGATATACTTCCATCCTTGTTGTACATACGTGCTTCTCAATCAATCTATCTTTGTCGAAGTTTGGGAAGATTTTCGTAGATGGCGATAGCAGCACAGGAAACGTCATCGTTGATGTCGATCCGGTCGCCATATTGTTTGTTTTGATGCTGATATTGTGTGGTGCCTGTCGTTTTTTATTTTATATTGGATTACGAACTGTAAAATACTGTGACTTTTAAATACTATTTTATTTGAACTTTTTATTAGTGTTAGTGTAATATTTAATTTTATTGTAACCATGCCACAAAAACATTGTCTTATTTGTGGATTCAATAAAGATCAGGTAGAAAAAATGCACTAGGTTCCAGTCAATGACCAAAAGTAAGTTTGTCTTTTGTGTTTTAAAGGTATTTAAATAAAATTGTTTCCTTCTTGTTAGGTCCAAAGTTTGGCAAGAAGTGATGTGAATAAAATGTGTTCCTGATATATCACTTCGCAACTATTCGATTTGCAATCGTCATTTTTCTATAGACAGTTACATGAACTTTGCAACACGGAGGCTGCGTGCTGATGCTGTTCCCACGTTATTCCCATGCCAAGTACAACTGGATCCTTCACAAGAAATGGTGGTAATTCAAAGAAATGTGGAGCTTACAAATGATCAAGAGCTTTTAGAAAGTACTAATACAGGCATAGGTATGTTATAGTTATTGGTTACTTACTTCTTTTACTTGGAGTATGTACACTCTACGTTCTTATTATTGTACTGTGTTACTCAGCGATTGTAAGTTGATAAGTCAGATTCGCTGATGCTTCTGTATCACATACTCATTTTTCTATTTTCTGTCAAGCTACAAACATCATACTATTTAATTTGCAAGATTGCATATGTATAAAAAGACATATTTTTTGCATGAAAAGCTTTGTGGCTGTTTTGTTAGCAAAATCACATTTTTTATCTCAATTTGAGCAGTACATGGATATTGTATTACAGGAGAAGCAATAATTGACGACCCAATTCCAAGCCGTTCCGGTTTGCAAGTACCCCTAAGCATCGCTCCATGTTTCGAGGTATTAACGGAGTCTCTCGTGTTGATGCTTCTCCTAGAAAGTAACATTTAATACATATGATAGAAACAAAAGAGGCGCATATAAGAAACTTGAAGAAGTTGTGCAAGAAAAAAAAGGCCAATGACATAAGGGCCTTAACAGATCTTCAAGACAGTCCTGTTGTAAGAAATATATTCAAGGGCATGTCAAGAATCACTACAGATTTCCTCATCTCCCAATTACATTGTGCGAAGCAGACAGCACACGGCAGAAGATGGAGCACTCAAGAAAAAGTTATTGCCCTAGCATTGCTGAAAAAAGCCAGAGGTGTTACACATTGCTAAGAAAAATTGTGGCCCTTCCTTCACAAAATACTCTTTTGATGATGTTGCAAAAGGTACCGTTTCATTCTGGCATCAACGATCACCTCTTTAAGCACATTGCAGAGTGTATAACTGAAGAAGACCAATTCTGTGTACTGTTGTTTGATGAGATTGACATCAAAGAACATGTGCAATATGATAATTATTCTGATCGTATCATCGGCTTTGAGGAGCTGGGTGACAATTACAGCTCCAAAAAATTGGCAAATAAAGCATTAGTTTTCATTCGACAGGGTCTAGTGCACAATTGGAAGCAGCCAGTTGCATACTATTTTTCAAACGTGACTTGTCCTGCTAATGCTTTGCAAATTTGCATTACCGACGTCATTCAAGCATGCCAACATATAGCAGGGATGGATATAGTCGCTACAATATGCGATATGGGGTCCACAAATGTGAAAACTTTAAAGGAAATGGGCTCATCTTTAGAACACTCTTATATTTCTATTAACAGTAAACATATTTTTACTATGTTTGACCCGCCTCATCTCCTTAAGTGCACAGTTTCATTATTTAGGAAACACAACGTATTATTACCAGTTGATGTTGCTGGGACACAACAGACAATGGAGGCCCACTTTTCAGATATCGTGAAAGCACATGATATTGACCAAACATCGCCTTTAGTGTTTAGAGCGATGCACAAAATAAAGTCTACCCATTTAGATCCAAAAATGCAATTTGCCATGAAAGTGAATATTGCTGCCCAAATGATGAGACATACTGTAGGAGCATTCTTGTATACATTGCTAAGTCGAGGTAAGTCAAACAGTTTATATTCACACAGACATCTGAAATTATTCAATAATTTTGCAGGTGAATTGGAGCAGACCATTATAAAATTGTAACCAGGGAGATCGTGAAAGCTGTGTGGAAAATTGGTATTCCTTGGTGGTGTAAAAGAAAAAACCAAGAAAACATCCAGAATCGTAAGGATGCAAAGAAATCTAAACATAAGCTGAGGACATTCCAGCATCGATAGTTGTTGATATGGGGTTTGTTCCAGCAGCAGTTTGCAAACTATAAAATAAATAAATATGTTTTATTTTATTATTAGCTTCTTATGGCTTGATAACTTTAATGCTATTATTAATGTTTTTTTATAATTTCAAGTGTTGATGTTGCTTGAAACTGTAATATGTACATATGCGCCTACCTAATATGTTTTGTTAATGTAAGCTATACCTAAGCAGTTAAATATTATTACTATTATATTTGTTAAAAGTATTGTTAAATTGCAGACCACATTGTATAAATAATGTGTAGCATTAATCGATGTTGATACATATATCTGGGATGTTGGGAAGCAAATGTACATTTTTTTCCTTATTGGTAGGCTTAATTATATATTTTTTGTACTTGCCATATAGGTCTTGTATTACATAGGTACCTGTTGTTCAAGAAAGTATTATAATCATTATTTAATTGTAAAATGTTTAACTTTTTGTTTAGCCATTTATTTTTCTGTGGTTTAGATTATTTAAAATATCTTCATAATTATTGCATTCATTATGGCTTGTTATTTTATTGATTTTCTATCAATAAACGATTTATTTTACCTGTTTTGTTTTATTTCTTCATTAAAATGTAATTGAAAATATAACAGCCAACAAAACGCATCGCGCGCTTTTTTAAATCACGGCGCGTCATCGCGCACGCCATCTATTCTCACCTTCCCAAACAGTAGACCAGTGCAATATTCCGAATAGAAATAATACACGTACTTGAACGTCTCATGGTTGTCTCTGACCATACTGATTTTTCAGTAGATCTATCAATTTTCAATGAATTCTACCGATCTATCGATTCACACACAAATTATACTGAAAAGCAGACAAACTAGAAATCTAACGACTGATCTATTTGAAAAATACTTCACATCAATGCATTACAGTTTAGAGTGACCTATATCCGCAACTATGCATATCCCAAGCAGCACCAAAGTGACGGAAACTTGCATCGGAACTTTAATATAGTAGCCATTACATAACTGTCACTAAATTGCGACTTTAGTGTAAAATTCAACTTGTAGTATGCCTGTGTTGTTATAATTACGTAGATTCTACTGAATCAGGTACTGTATAGTTATTACACTTTCAAGTAACTGCTGCAGTATGTGCGACGTTGCGAATACTACTCTGTGTTACTTGAAAGCATTCTCAAATTTGAAGTGAAAATTGGTAGTAATGCCGACTGCATTTGTTACCAAAGAATCACTTCAGAGTAATGATGACTAAAGTGTTCCATTTAAAGTTCCTGTGACGTTGTCGGGACATTTTCTGGAATTTTAAAGTTGTGTAACTCATTAGTGACATCTTGAGTAAAAATAATGTTACTACTACGAACAAAGAGACTTTAAAGTGATTTTTACTACTACCCACTAGTTCAAAATGACTACAAAGTTACGTATACCTTGAAAACCTACTGTAAAATGATATAAACTTGAAAGACATTTATGTAAACAGTCTCTTGTTCCCAACTGTCGAACATGGCGTCAAAGAGCGGTAAAATAAGAAAAAAATTTCCGACATTCATTGACCTTTTATAGAAAGTGAAGTTACAGTTTTTAATGTAGATAGTCTACTACTATTTCGCAGCTCACCACATGAATTTTGGCTAATTTTATTTAAAATTGTGAACATGCCCGAGTTAAAATCAATAGTTGCCGCAATTCATTGTGGTGACATTTATGAAATTATTGGTGCAGACGATATAAGTAAAAAGATCTTTGAAACCATTAATAAATATAATAATTGAGGGGGTCGATTGGTAAAGATATTAATTAGCAAATTGCTAATATGTCAGAGAAAAATATTTTTGCCAAACTTTATTCACCAGCTAGCCTTGGCTAACCACCTAGTGGTTAGCCAAGCCGGCATTTGTCAGGCAGAGTTGCCTCTGCCTGTCCAGGGTGCACCAGCGCGGAGGTTGCCGGTCCTTTGTACACCTTTTCCTATTATTATTAATATTATTTTTTTTTTCGGTTTCCCGATGCTGGTCAATCCTGCCGTGGCCTCCGATGCCTCACGGGAGTCCTGCCGGCGCATCAACTACAGCCACTACCCACGTCCCGCAGGGTTAGTGACTGTAGATACCAGAATCGTGTGCCCTAAGCAGACGGAGAGAACCCAGAATGACCGCCTTCTGCATTTGGCCTGCCAGCCACTCTGCTGATTTTTGGCAGGCCGGTATGATCTTCAGTTCCGAGAGCAGCCCCTCCGAGTACACCGATTATAAGGACGACCATTTTTACCGTGTAGCCTGGGTACAGCACTTGGAGCTCGTACCGGAGATCGCGATATTTGGTCCGTTTCTCCTCCTCCTTCAAAGTGATGTTTTTCTCCGCAGGTGCCGAGAACTCGATGACATACATCACCTTGAGTTGATGGTCGAGGAGGATTATGTCAGGCTTGTTGGCTTGGATTAGCCTGACAGTCGGGAACGAGTAGTTCCAGTAAATCCGGCAACGGACTCAATATCTCCGGGGACGTAAGGCAGCACTGGTGTCTGGTCTACCCCTTACGAGTGCCTTAGATGGTAGTATAGCACTCATAAAGCCGCGTTATGTCGGTGGATGTAGGCCGAAATCGCATATACGGGACATGCAGATAGTAAGTGCATGAGCGATTCCGGCGCCTGATGGCAGGTCCTGCAGTTGATATCAGGAACCTCTACACGCCACACGCGGCTACGGTAAACCAAGGTATGGATAACACTATCTTGGCAGGCCATAATGAATCCCTCGGTCTCCGACTTAAGCCCTGCTGACCTTAGAAAGGCGAAGGTCAGCCTGGTCGATAAACCCAGCGTTTCTATGTTCTTGTAGAAGACACCATGCTGGGGTTTATCGACGTGCTGCCGAAACAGATTTTCCTGTTCGGCAGCTCTAATTTGGGCTTTCAGACGATTTGGCTGAAGTTCGGTGACTGACTCTACATCAGCACCTCGCCGGCCTCCTCGCCTGATGTCAAATGCGAAACCGAGTTCATTTGCGGCTCTTTTTTGCTGCCTTGAACAATCCTGCTCCCACTCCTACAGTTTCGTGATGTTTTACGAACCGCAAGAGGGGATCTTTTTTTTTTAATTATTATTATTGTTATTATTATTATTATCTTTGCTTTCAACAAAAAAACAAATATCAAGCTATGATATTTTAAACAATTAGAAAAATAATAATAAAGAAAAAAATACAAAAAAAAATTGTCGGACAAGAGTAAATTTCGCCCGTTTATTTTACCTTTTTTAACACCGAAATTTTTTATATAATACGATACTATTTCTGCGACTTTTTTTTAATGTCATTCACTGTGTTCTTTAGTTAACCCGTTTCTAGCCACACGAAAATGTTTGTGCAATGAATTCTGTTCACGATTCGTTCGTCTAGACAATGGGGCAGTCTGCTAAATTAAGAAGTGTTAATTTAAACTTTGCATTATATTTTTTTCAGTCTTTTCAGAGCGAAATCCAGGATGCCATAAAACGGTCTAAAAGTCTAGCGAGTATAATTAAGTCTTGCATTCTGCATAAAAATATGCTATTATTAATTATTTTCTACGTGTTGGAAATACCTTGAGTGTCGACAAGATTTATTAGGGATCTAGAGCACTTGCTCTCTGACATCTTGTATATTTTATATAAAATTTAATTAGCACGGACTGGTACGTTGCGTTGTAGTGTAGTGAGCAGAGCACTTTGTCCCAGTTTATTTACAACTCCAGTTACATTTTTGTTTTGCACTTCACTGTGAGTTATATCGGTTTGAGTTAGGCGAGAATGAAATGGCAAACGAAACTTAAGAAGAGAATATATGGACAGTATTTCCGTGTCCTTCCAACTATTTTTTATAATAAACCACTACAGTAAGCAAGAGGCAAGTTTAAACGTTATTCATATAATATTATGTATTGCAAAATAATTGAAGAGCTAAGTGGATAAAGGTGTTATGTGACATTTTTGAAAATTTAGAGATTTCTATACAGACAACCATTTTAATTTATAATCTATCATTTCAATAAGTTTTTGGGATATAAACCTTTTCTAAGAGCGTTTTAATGTTTGGAAAAGATGTTATGTACATAGGGTTTTTATATAATTTAATGGATAAAGGTGTCATGAGCACATCTTTTTCGAACAACAAAAGCGTGACAGAGCAAAAGCTGCAGAATATAGTACAGTTTGTTACTTGACTTTAGATCTTCAGCAAACCATGCCGCTGCCAAAATTAAGTACATCGAAAGCATTTTATCTTCGTCAAATGTGGATTTACAACCTTGGCATACATACATTGAGAAATACTAGAAGAAAAGCGTTCTTTTTCACATGGACTGAAGATATGGCCAACCGTGGAAGCCTAGAAATTGCTAGTTGTTTACACACCTTTTCACAAATTTATGATGAATATTTCCAAGAAAAGATTGAACACCTTATAATATGGTCCGACTCGTGTGGTGGACAAAATAAAAACTGTAATATGATCACACTTTACCAGTTGTTGATTATAAAAGGAGAATTTAAAGTTATCGACCATAAATTTCCTGAGGTAGGTCATTCATATTTAGATTCGGACAGGGACTTTGGCAGAGTTGAGAAGATGTTAAGGAAACATCAAAACATCTACGTTCCGGACCAGTATCGAGAAATTTTAAGAACTCTCAAAGACGCCGTGGTCGTAGATATGAAAAACCATTTCAAGGATATTAATGAAATTGCCTCAAAACTTAATTTGTACAACAGGAAGAAAAACATGAACAATGAGAAGGTTTATTTTCGCGATGGCATAAAATGGATACGTGTAGACACCTATGGGTGCTATTATTATAAAACAACACTAGATGAAATGATTCCATTTTACAAAGTTGATATTTTGAAGAAAAAGAATACACATGAGATAAATCCCGATAGTATTGCGCTAACAGTGTTTAATGAAAACAAGGGCAGCCTAAGTGTAGAAAAACTGGCAAATCTGAAAGAACAATTACTATTCATCAAGGAAGAATACAGGCCATATTATCACAGCATACTTGGAAATGACCAACCTGCGACCCAAAACCATAGAACTGTCTAATTACCTAAAAATTGCATAATGTTTTAATAATAATAAAATATGTTTAGTTTCTTAACACTTTTATTCAGTAATTCCTTTATTCATATCAGATAAACTTATGAATGGATAAAAGTGTTATGTACATTCATTTTTAAAATTTTTTGAAAATAATGACAACTAATATCTTTAGTTATTTTCCTCTGAAAAGTACACCTGATGTCAACATTAGCGCAAAATACAAGCTATGTAGTTGTTATAACAAAAAAAGTTCTCTCCTAAAAACTTTAAAGCTAAATTACTCAATAACGTGTTTTTGTGACATAACACCTTTATCCACTTAGCTCTTCAATTGCGATTTTAAATGCAGGGACGGGCCATAATTAAGACACATTTATTACACAATAACAAAAATTAGAAATTATTAAAATTAAGAAAACACGTGATCATGACGTACCTATACTTTATTATTATAAGAAAATTAGCTAAATATCCATTGTCGAAGAGAAAAAATTTTAAAATAATAAATATAATTCAACAGAATAAGGAACTCCTAACAACATAAAAAATGCTTCGACCCAGAGGACAAAAACTAAACCAATTAGTGCAACCTTTAGATCCAAAATTTATTACTAATGTGCATATTGAGATTACACGCCGCCCTAACCCTTGTAACGAAATTGCAAGTCATTTCATTCCAGTTTATTGTTGTCCGCGATGAATTAAGTTTCTGCCAGTCTATTCTAGATGGCGCCACTGATTTCTACTGAAACAGTTGGTTTTGAAGATTTTTACACTAAATATCTATCTATCTTTATTGCTCATACTCTACTCTCAAATGTCTGTCTCTTTCCAAACTATAACCGAGTTTAGGTGGGAGAGCAGAACGGGGCTTCTTCCTTCTTACTATTGTAGCGTTCTGAAGACAACACCTGTAGTTCAGCGGTCTGGTAAAATTTATATGTTTTCTGGTATTATCGTGTAATTTTATGATCATTATTTAAAAAGTTGCTATATTGATTTAACGTACCTTTGAGGTAATTTTCATAACAATATTGTACCGTATTTATCTTAATTTACGCCTTGGTCGAATTTGCTTTTCGGTGATCAGTTCACCTTGGTTGTTCCTTGGAACAGCCATCATTAATATTGATTAGTATCGATTTATTGTGTCTTCTTGGCAATTTATCTAATATCCCTCTGATATTGTAATAATTCCGTGTGCTAATTTAAATTAACTTTCGGTTATTGTAAATTTTAGATTTACCCGGCAACAGATGTCGCCATTTTGTATCGTAGTTAGTTATTTTCTGTCTTTGTCTGTTGATGTTTTAGGCAATGTGGCTACATTGGTAGCTCTGTGAAAAGTGGTGACTGGTACCCCTTTTTGGACTAAACCTATTTGTTTATAACCTTTGTGAAAATTATCTAATGTAGTGCATTTATTTTGTGGTGGATCGTTTTATACCCGTGAATATATTTATCAGCCAGACCTCAGTAACGTAAGGTTTTTCCAGATTTAAAATATCGAGTGCTTAGTTGAACATTTACTTAGTATTTAGTCAGGAACGCTGCTCTAATGGAGCCTTGCCTAATTCTCTGGCAAAGATACCTGCCTAGTTATCTGGCAATTGATTAAGTTTTGATTATCTGCAGTAAACATATAGTCAAACTATATATCTTTATTTAACTTTATCTGGAATTCATTATTACCTCTTACGAGGAACTAATAAATAATTTAATTTAACGTTACCTTTAATTTGAAAATTATCATATTGTTTTATATTTAGCAAATATTTATTTACGTTATCCTTCTAGTTGTTTGTCTGTATACAGACATTCTAAATTCTATTTTCTTGAAGATTACCTTTTTTTAGTAAAAAATTTCTTAAAATATAGTGAATACCTATTTCACTTTGTTTATTATCATAGCTACACCTAATTTATTTGTTGGACTAGTAATTTTTCTATTTAACGTAACTTTTGTTTATACTTAAGTTAGTTGAAGTCTTCAGCTTCTAAAATATTGTGGGATACCAATCCTAATTTGTTTAGTTTGCAGTTTACTCTGTAAATTTGTGTTAACTCTCATATTTTGTCTACGTAGCTGGACAATTCAAACGTCACAGCTTTTTACTTTGTTTTGCCTATAATACTGATCTCATAAAACTCTCCCCATTTTATGTAAATACCTGGACAAAGAGAAGAGGATAACTGGTGGATCGAACTGATTATTATATACTGTATGGAGCAGGAAAGCGATATTTTATACAACTGGCATTTCGTTTCAAGGGTAACTGCAGTACTGACAGTGGTGTTTCAAACTGATTCCGAACCCATTAAGAGCTTAGCCGTTGGTGGATTCTTCGCTGGACTAACCCATTTGAAGTTACGTAAGATCTTCGTCCCCAGTAAAAGTTTATATTTGGTCAGAAGAAATTTCTAACAGATCAGTAATTTTTTTCTCTTTCAATAACGTCATATTATTTTTTTTGTGTGGTTAGTTTGTTGGTCTTCAACCACACCTAGATTTTTTTGACTAAAAGAGGCCATCTGAGCAAAAGTAAATATTGTATGTTTTTCATATCAATCTTTATTATACGTTTTATTAAATAATATCTTTTTATTCGACTTCCTTCCCAACAGAAATCAAGTATTAACGTTATCTTTACCTTTTAAAGTAAACTATTAATTATTTGGTAATTGCAAAAGTCCTGGCACCAAGCCTAGATTTTCTTGAGAACTCAAGTAAATCTAAGCCCTTATTCACAACCTGCTAACTGAGCTACTGGTCAATAAGTACAACTACCAGCTAATTGTGTTATGCCAGCAATTAGACGGGGGTGTTGCACTCTTCCAATCTTGATATTGTACTCTCTTAGAAAATATTCGAGATCCACTATGGTGACCTTTTTTATTCGGTGCTAAATATAGTTGATTACACTAGTTTATAATAAGATTGTATACCCAGAGATTAAAATGGTTGAATTTGTAGGATTTCAGTTCACTGAATTTGAATCTGCAACTAGAACAACAATATTACGTCACGTTTTTGAAATTTAATTAAAAAAAAGTTGCAAAAAAAAAGTTATGGAAAAGTTAAAAATTACTTATTTTACTCGTCTTTTTATAAGTGTTGATGTCAGTTTCTCTGCCGATGGACCAACAATAGTCCCCCAACATATTCTTGTTCCAAAAACCTTGATAGCGTTGCTCAAAATATTTCAAATATTAAGGAAATCGTTCACCACGTTCATACTCTAAATTTTCAGGAAAGAAATCAAGATTAGAATGTAAGAAGTGAATTTACAGTGACATATTAACATCCATTATATGGTAGTTAATCAGAAACGATATGTTTATATTTCTTATGATTTTTATTCCCTTTTATTTCCATAATTTTGAATGATCTTCAAGCGGCTTTTTCAACACTAGAAAATATGGTCTCAAAATTTGTATCTCTAAGAACTCTCCTTATTAGTGAACGTACGAATATACCTTCCTTGAGATTGGCTTCAGATAGAGTGGGAAAAAACTGTTGTACATCTGTTTTGTCCACCGAGGTGTGAATAAAATGTAAAAAAACGATATTTGGCCAATATCGCTCGTCGAAATCGTAGAGCTTCTATGAGAGCAGTAAGAAATTATTTCATACAGACATATGGAAGTGTCATTTCAAGCTCCACAATCAGAACGAGACTTTCTTCTGCTAATTTGTTTTCACTAAGACCTCTAAGAGTTCCGAGGCTTTTACCAAGATATATCGCAGCACGTTTAGAATGGGTAAAATAACACAGTAATTGGCTTTTACCCAATGAAGATATCCGATGTAATCAAAATTGGTTGAACAAGTGACGATAGGCCGTAGAAGTATCTGGAGAGCATTAAACCATTAAAAAAGATTTCTATTTGCCAAAGTAGTTGTTCCCTATCAAAGCGACACTGTTATACTTTGGGAGTGCAGGTACAATGTACAACCAGAGCGGCATACAGAGTTATTTTCTATACCAAGAATCATAACAGGAGATTTCTTTTCCGAAAACAAAATAATTTTCCTACTGAATGTTCCATGGAAATAACCAAATTTTAGTCTTCTTTGGTGAAAATGGAAGTTGGATTATTATTTTAAAAATGGGGTCTTATTAGTACATATGTATATTAACAAATTTAAAATTGTTCCTTCCATAAAAGAAAAAATAGGGTTTGCCATGATCTTGTCTCTTATAATATTAAGGGGTCTAGTCGGGAAAAAAGCTTCGGATAGCTGTGTCACTCTCTAGAAAGTTTTTATACATGCGCCGCTGAATAATTTTGCTCTTGACTATACCTTCACTGGACGTTTTATTCACCGACTTCATTGAGGTGCGATTCCCGATAGAGGTAACACTTCCTTGCTCCATTTGTAGTGACACAGATACTTATTTAGAAAATTAATTTTAACCAAATAGTACGGAATAAAAGTTTGAAACTTGCTGAGCATAATTATGAAGATTCATTCTAGACGACATGTATGAATTTTATTTCGAATTTTACCGATTGATATCATAATTCAGGAGCTAATCACGTCCAAATTTCACTTATATTTACAGTATAAATTTTCCATACATAAAGTGAAAATTAATTAAAATAGATATACATGTACCCTCTAGTACACTTTCAACTACTGATCCTCCAAATTTGGTGTAATTTAACCAAACCGTATGGAAGAAATAAATTTTGAAAAATTACCTTACAAACAGTGGTTCGATTAGCCCTCTTAAGTTTTATTTTGTGTTATTTTAAAATCATCTTTTGTTAATATACCCATTATTATTTATTTTAGACTGTTATAATTTGTTAATTTGGAATAATACCTACATTATTTTTTTTTGTGATGTAGTTAAGACTTTAAAATAACTGTGATACAATTTTAAGTTTTGAGGTTTTTTTGTGATGTGTAAATAAAATAAAATAACTGCATTTTGAGAGAAAAATATTTTATTTTTTTTTTAGTCCACTAAGGTACATAATAATTGAAAACTAAAGAAATAAATAAATAGACGTACATTATATGGCTAGCCATTGCATAAAAGTTAATCGTTCATAAACGGGACCCCAGCTCTGGCAAAGTGGTGGATCAAACATACTGAGAAATACTAAAGTGGGTAAAAATATTCAAAACAACCTAATAAGGCTTTCACGAAGCTGTTGATTTGTAGAATGGCTTCCAGGCCACTTCGCTTCAGAAGTCCGGAAGCCATTCTATAAAAATCAAAATATGTCGCTAATTTACATACACATTTTGAATATTTCTGCGAACTCTGGTACTCCTCCATCCATTTGATCTACCGCTATGCTGGAATTGGAGTCCCATTTATGATTGATAAACTTCTCTATCTACTGTTCTTAATACATGATAACAGGAAAACAAACATTAATTTAAAGGTAAAATATCAACAACATGGTTTCGCATTTCTATACCATTTCGTCTAAATCATCACCTTAAACTATAGGCATAAGTACGTCATTGTCAATATTTTCTTGAAGTTCAATGTCATCTTCAATCGCAAAATTATGTAGAACACAACACGCTCGAATAAAATTCACGATATCCTCAATTTTTCCTAATTTAAGGAGATACAGCTGCCTAATCTTTTGTTTAAGAATCCCAAAGCAGTGCTCAATAATATAGCGGTTTCTTGCTAACTTATAATTATAATTTTGCTGACGACGTGTTAAATTACCATGGTCTCTGAAAGGCGTCAATAAATGTCTTAGGCAGGGGTAGCCACTGTCACCAGGAATATAAAAGTTTCCACACTTTTCAGCCAATGTTTCACACAGTGGTGATGAACGGAATGCTCGGCTATTATGCACAGACCCAGGAGAGCCAACAAAAATGTCACGAATTTTCCTTCTATGATCACATACAATCTGTGCCTAAAAAAATAAAATACTATGTATATTGAAAAAATAATAAAACTGTATACTGAAACAATAATAAAACTATAAGTATTTACCTGTATAGAGTAAAAATGTTTCCTATTCAAATATGAATCTGGATCCTGTGACGGTTTGTCAATTTTAATATGCGTTCCGTCTATTATACCAATAACTCCTGGAAAACCATTGTTTGCAAAATGAGTCTCAATATCCACTTGTTCTGCAGGAGTTGACCACTTGATAACTTGTGGAGACAAGTTACATAGAAAGTATGTCATTTTCTGTATTATTAACACGCTTTTATTAGATTCACTTGTATGTTTGTTTGTTTGTAACCGACTCTTTGGACTCGATTTAGACCCACTTTAAACGGACAGATTTAATTGAAACTTTGTACACTTACGAAGAATCGGTAACAATATAATAATTTGATAAGTTTATATCATTATCCTGATCAGGATCGCCAGTCCTTTCCTCACGTATCCTCTGCGTGAGAGCAAGAGGCTTAATATTGTAAGTATATTCCGTGATTCTCAGTTCGGTCGTTGGCCGAGCGGGCAAGTCTTAGTCGACGCGAAACGACGGACTCCTCGGGCGTGAGTTCAAATCCCATGGCTGAAATAAAAAAATTTTTTTTTTATTCAGAAATATCTGTTGGATCGTAATATGTTATAATATCAGCATCAATAAGCAATATAAATATAGTTTAAAAAAACTACAAAACACGCTTTCATAGCACATCAAAATAAAAAGTGAAAAATAAATATAGTTTAAAAAAACTAAAAAACACGCTTTTAAAACACATCAAACTAAGAAGTGAAAAATAATTATTAATATAAACTGAAAACAATAATGAACGAAAAATACTAGTATTATTGTGAAAAAAGCGTGGGGCGCTTTGTGCCATATTTTTCGTATATCAAGCAACCCACGCTTTTTTCACAATAATACTAGTATTTTTCGTTCATTATTGTTTTCAGTTTATATTAATAATTATTTTTCACTTTTTAGTTTGATGTGCTTTAAAAGCGTGTTTTTTAGTTTTTTTAAACTATATTTATTTTTGAGAGACAACTCAAGCTAAGATTGAACCTGTCGACTACGTCTCGATATGGTGCAGCCTCATGTTCTACATACCACAGAAAAACAAGAGTACACTCATATGCACTGATTTTTTTCAAATTCGCCAGCTTGGTGGAAAAAAAAATTCTGAAAGAGGAAACCTTTCTGAAATATCTTCTGTCATTTCTCGACTAACACGGAAATGTTCAAAAAATTCTTCGTTACCATATTGTGCAACCGTATCTCGTATATAATTCTCATTTCTTGGCTTTTCCTCATATGAAATTGCAATTCAATGTTCTCGTCGCTAAAAGAACTAAACCCTTAATTTTCCAATGCTACCAACATCATCTCTAATAAAAAAGTTAATTCATTAGTTTCATTTTAACACTAGGTAGTAAAAAATGTAATCAAATTACGATAAGCCATACCTTATTTCACTTCTACGTCTACGATTAGGCACAACAGAATATTTAATTTACAGCAAAGATTATCTAAATCTAACCCCAAAAAATTCAAAACGTCAAATTAACAGTACAATGCGCATGTCTGTGATTTATAATTTCAATCCAGTCAGGAAATGATTCTGACGATTTGAAATCGATTGTAAACTAATCATCGGGCTTCTGCGAACAGCAAATTATTTATCAAAGGAATCACCAACTCTTCTACGAACGCGAAAAATGAAGTACAAGTACGCGTGCGTATAATGGTTACCAACCGTTGGAAGCTTTTGTGCGAACAAACCTAATAAAACAACTAAACATAAATTAATGTTTGATTTTGGACTTAATTATAATATTATGAGAGATTTTAGCATACCTTCCTATACCTTCCGATTGGAAGAGTCCATCTTTAAATGGCAATTACTCAAACTTGTGAGTTTGTGACATCAGCCCTTTTTACTCCAAGCTCCAGATTTGGAATAGCATAATACCATTAAACTAAATGTATTTAGTAGTTTAATAATATAATATCAAAGATTATTATTTACATATTTCTTCTCTTTCCCAAATAACACAAGACGATTAATGATAATAGGGAACTTGCACATTTTTTTTACTTCATAAAAATGTTCTACAATACTAAAAATAAGATATGCAAAATATGACGCCTTAATTCCCAATAATAAATTTGTTATTAATTATTAAAGTTTCGCGCGCGAGCGAACCGTTTCAAACAGGTTCAAAAGCGCGGGAGTAGTCGTGACATCACACCATACAATTTACAAACGACGACGGAGATCCCAGCACTCGACCGCTTGATTTCAGATAAATTTTAAGTGTATCCTTAAAATGGAAACAAAAAACTCCTTATTTTAAATATTGCATTGTACCGTTGTGTAAGAATACTACAATGAAAGTGCCAGATAAAGTATTTGTAATATTGCCAGAAGATAAGATTCGTCGATCAAAATGGCAAAAAGCGTGTAGAAGAAATGAAAAAGACATTTCACAGAGCAGTAGGTCTCTACATGTGTGTGATCATTTTAATGTAAATACATTATTAAATACTATATGTCTATCTACTAGTTTTTCGCAGGCGGGCAATAAAATATTCCGAATTCCGAATTATTGAATTTTAATTAGGGTAGGATTAAGTAAAGAAAGAATGTGTATACAATGTTAGAAAATACGATTAGTAGATAGAATGTAATTTAGTGATACTAAGTAAAGGTAATTTCCTGGTGCGAAAGTAAACAGCTATTTATTATTATACTCTTCGCAAATACGATTACGAAGAGTATATTGCATTTGATCGGGACATTTCTAAAATCGTTAATATCGCTCGCAGAGAAAAAATCGTTTCGTTCGTCATCGAATTCTGAACAACTTTCAAAATGTCCGTCTGTTCATCTGTCCGTCCGTCACGTTTCTTGTAAGCACGATAACTAAAGAAAGAAAAGTCCGATCGAATTGAAATTTGGGCTATAAGTTAGTGTTAGCAAGAGGAAGAAATCCATTGTTTTTGAAAAAAATCAAATAATAAATAAAAAAGTTATAGGACATTTTATTTAAAAATATGAATCTACAGAGCGTTGCAATTTTCAATGTGCTACTAAATTTGAAGTAATTTTCTATAGACACCAAAATGCTGTAAAATATACTACCACAAATTTTGCCTACGCAGTCGGCATCATCGGGAGATGAAAAAAAATTGAAAATTAAATATGTGATCAATATATTAGGTATTGTAAGAATGAATCTTAGTTTATACTATAAAATATACTGCCACGCGTTTCGCCAATACAGTCGGCACCATCGGGAGAGAAAATTAAATATGTAGTCAATACATTAAGTATTGTAAGAATGAAGTTTACAAGACAAACACAAGATTTTTTTTCAAAAAACTGCGAAGAGTATCCTACAGAATGTGCAACAATTATATAAATGTTCAATAACACTACTGTCTGCGAAGAGTAAAATGTTTATCTCTAGTATATATAGTATATTGCAAATACCTTTCCCTTGCCCTTTAATTTATTCTATTCAAATCTTACATTTATCTATTATGTGAATGATAACACGACACAATCACTTATTTCCCTTGCCCCAAAACATAGTACGAAAATACCTACGATAGGTAATTATACATTTGCGCAACATTTCCTTTGCAGCAAATGTCTTCTATAGAGACACTTTACACGTGTGTACAAAAAAAACACGAAAAATATAGAAGTGGCTGTTGTAAAGAATTACCCTAAATTCTTTCAAACATAAGACTAAGTCTGCTAAAAATGCTTAGTTGCGACTAAGCATTTTGTAGTTATTTCATTTTATTCCGTGATCAAGTCATAACTATTTTATGTTTATAAATTATTACTAAAAGCTAAAAAAATACATACTTCTCTGCCTTGACCCCGCGGACCTCTCCAAGGGAAAAACTTTCACTATTTTGTATAAAAGATGCCACCATAAACATATCCACTTTAGGCAAATTGTCAGATTGGCCCTTTGAAAACCTTGTTCAGTCATTTTAAAATATCTATACAACTACAATAAGCGGTACTATAAAACACAATTATATATTTATATCAGAACAGTCACTAACAAATCAACCACAGTCTAATAACACCATATTGTACATATGTTTATATAGAATGTCATACTTTGTTAATTTGTTTGTATTATTATTTTTAAGTATTTTATGAATGAATTGATTTTTAGTTTTCTTTTTTCTGTATATAATATATGTATATATTAATATAAATCTTACTCTGTACCCCATACAAGTTGTAAATAATCTACTTAATTGTGAATAAAGATTTTAAATTGGAATTGGAATTGGTAAACATCTGATTGTGTTGCTTCCCGGTGCGACGACTACCGAATATTGTATGGTGTGACGTCACAGTCAATAGTAGCTCGTTTCGGGCCACTTCAATTTTATCGTTGTTTAGATCCTTCATACTGATCGCGTGGAATTAGAAATCTTATTTTTTTTGTGAAGTACACGTTTTATTACAACGTTACGCTGTTTTTTAGTATTATTTTTATTTTTAAAATTATAGGCAAGTTCCCTATTGTTTGCTTACCAATTTCAGTTTTAATCGTTTATTTATATCACATCAATTCTATTATTTGTTTAAATTGGACCCAATTTTCCCACTTAATCAATAATTTTACACGCGGTATTAATCGTAAAGCAAAATAATCCAATTTAACACCATCATAAGCCCCTCTTCTCGCCTAATTTACCCTAAACCCTTCATGAAAGGCTTAAGAAGGCCAAATTATGGAATATCATCCTCTTCGCTCGGCAAGTAGGTGCTATAGGTGTGAGTGGGAGCTATTCAAATTGCTAAGACCCACATTAGAAACGCGTTCCAAGGTTTCCGTATCGCATCTTCTCCTTATAACTGGGGTTTCTTTATGGTTGCCATCCTTTAGGCTAAGATACTATTACCGTATGGTTTACATTCAAGATGTATTTTATTTGAACCAGCATTAGGGCAGATATATTTCAATTTCTGACTTGAGGGTGTTGGTTAAGACTATGTAGTGTTAAGAAAATTATTACATTCATTTCACTTGCGGTAAAGACTCGCATTTTTACTACTCATTTTCAGGCAAAAAGCTAGGAGACGATTTATAAAACTGAATATCAAATATTAAAATATATAGTACGGAATGTAGTTAATTTTATGCTATTCATAATTTGAAGAGAATGAAAAAAATACCGCTTATCGCTCCAACTTTTTTGTGACGGTTTGTATCCTTTGTTGTATAGTGTGTCGATGCACCTCAAAAAAACGATATGAAATTCTTTATCAATAACGATTGAAACATCCACGGTTGTTGAGCACTAAGCAAATAAATTATATGGCGATATATTAAAAGAAGCTGAGAAAGGTCAGCTGATACTTACATGTAATTTTGACAAATATCAAATTATTTAAACACTAGAACATATACTGTGTGCCATAGAATAAAAATAATTTGTCACTAGATTCTTAGTTTCAATAAATATCGTCAAATGTAGTAAAATGAATTATATGGGGTAAAATAAACCGATACCTCCTTTTTTTTTTTTTTTTTTTGAAGAAATGTATAAAATTTGAGCCAACTTACCAGTCATGATATTACCATGTTAGTGTGCTTTGAAGTGGTCAACAAGTACCATACTCATCAGCCTTCCGAGATGCTCTCTTTTTGGCATTATTTGTAGTGAGATCATTAATAACATTTATTTATCAGCATAAATAAATATTACAAATAATAATTAGAGCTGTCCGAGGTGGCTGGAGTACAGCCACGGTCTTGCGATGGCGTCACACGTGCCGATTTAGAAGTGATTTACGCTGCAGTCTTATTTGAAAGGTTAATGCGTGAGGTTGTACCTATAAATTATACATAATGTCAAACGCGCCAAAGGGTAAAAAAACGACCGTACGCGGACACAGTGAATAAATTTATCGGTGAATTTCCGGATTTATTCTATGACGGATGTAAAATAATTTGTAAAGTTTGTAATCAAGACTTAATGTGCTGGCACAAAACAAATTGTCGTCGTCATCAACACCGTGCAACATCAAAATAAAAAAAATGGCATGCCTTTGACAACTCAGTTTATGTTTGATTTATTGTTAATGTTAATAGCCTGTAATATTCCGCTACACATACTGGATAAACAACCATTTCGGAAGTTTTGGAATAAATACAATCCCCAGGTGAACTTACCAAGTCGTACATCGTTACGTAGATATATTCCAGCTGTTCGTGAAGACATTATAAATAGGATTAAATGTGGATTAAAAAAATACACGGCTCTGGTTATGTATTGACGAGACGACAGATTGTAAAAAAAATTCTATTTTAAATATTATAGTACGTGTACTGGGCCCTCTTAAACTAACATTTCCACTTTTACTAGCTAGTAAAAGACTAACTGCGTGTACTGGCGAAATAATTACGGGGTGTTGGAGACATTCGAAAAATTTGAACTTTCAACAAGTCAAGTATTGATGTTTGTGACTGATGGTGCTGCGACCAATTCGCATGGTAGGCCGTTCTTTTCAAAGAGACAATTGTAGGCAGAAACGATTCGAAAATGTTTTCCAGAGGTAGATGCATTAATAGCAAATACAAAAAAAGTTTTTCTCAAATCTCCTAAACGGCTTCGAGCATTTCACAGACAGTGTCCTGGTATCCCTGAACCACTAGAGCCAATTCTTACACGTTGGAGAACGTGGTTGAAAGCGGCTTTTTATTATGCTGAATATTTTCAACAAATAAAAGCTGTGATACTACAGTTCAACCCCTAACGAGGCTGCAGCTATTAGGGAAAGCCAGACAAGCTTTCAAGACGTTTCCCTTGAAACAGATTTAAAAACTATTAATAACAATTATAGAGGACTACACGACGCAATAGAAAATTGCAAAATAGTTCGTTGTCGTTAGTGGAATCGCTGCAAATAGTGGACGACGTAAATACACAGCTACAGGCTATAAATGACGCAAAAAATAATCGCGTTAGTGAAAAATTCGAGAGTGTATTACAGAAAGATCCTGATTTTGGCAAATTAAGACAAATTTGTGATGGTGCATCTACAACTTCGTTAAGTGAGTTCACAGATTGTTTTACTTATGCCTGTATTACATC